>CAUYQU010061230.1:0-12497 GCA_963574635.1 Cheracebus regulus | reverse complement strand
GGTTTTTAAAAGTCTGTGTGAAGTCTTTTCTTTATTGTAGCCGATTATCTGCAATTTCAGCTTTTTAAAATTAATCTAAACTTGTTTTTTCTTTCCTTTCTTTCTTTCTTTTTTTTTTTTTGAGACAGAGTTTCACTCTTGTTGCCCAGGCTGGAGTATAATGGCACAATCTTGGCTCACTGCAACCTCTGCCTCCCAGGTTCAAGCGATTCTTCTGCCTCAGCCTCCCAAGTAGCTGGGACTACAGGCATGCACCACCACGCCCAGCTAACTTTTTGTATTTGGTAGAGATGGGTTTTCACAATGTTGGTCAGGCTGGTCTCAAACTCTTAACCTCAGGTGATCCACCCACCTTGGCCTCCCAAAGTGCTGGGATTACCTCGCCCGGCCTCATTTTTTCTTAAAAAAACCTGGTAGAGCTACTGAGGCCTCACAGGAACTCAGCAAACACTTCCTGTGGATGTCACTTGATCCTCCAAAAGTTATAAAGGAGGCTGGGGCCAAGCACAGTGGCTCACGCCTGTAATCCCAACACTTTGGTAGGCTGAGGTGGGTGGATCACTTAAGGCCAGGAGTTCTAGACCAGCCTGGGCAACATAGCGAAACCCTGTTTCTATGAAAAATATGAAAATTAGCCAGGCATTATGGCGTGCACCTGTAGTCCCGGCTACTTGGGAGGCTGAAGTGGGAGGATGCTTGAGCCTGGGAGGTGGAGGCTACTGTGAGCCAAAATGGTGCCACCGCACTCCAGTGTGGGAAACAGAGCAAGACCCTATCTCAAATTAAAAAAAAAAAAAAAAAAAAAAGGCTGGGCATGGTGGCTCATGCCTGTAATCCCAGCACTTTGGGAGGCCAAAGTGGGAGGATCACTTGAGGCCAGGAGTTTGAGACCAGCCTGGGCAACATAGTGAGACTTTGTCTTCACAAAAACATAAAAAGTTCTAGTCATAGTGTTGCACACCTCTAGTCCCAGCTACTCAGGAGACTGAGACCAGAGGATCATTTGAGCCTAGGAGTTCAAGGCAGCAGTGAGCAATGATTGCACCACTACATTCCAGCCTTGGCAACAGAGCAAGAGAGACCCTGTCTCAAAAATATAAAGGGGTTTGCTGAAGGTACACTAGCACTTCATTTATATGTAACAAGTCACACCGTGTTGACCAAGGCAGGAGTTCATGGGCAATAAGAATTAACTAATCAGTAGTAGTATTATGCAAAGAGCACACAGTAGCTCTTTTGTTCAAAGGATACGTATTTAAAATCCATTTATAGGCCAGGCACAGTGGCTCATGCCTGTAATCCCAGCACTTTGGGAGGCCAAGGTGGGCAGATCGCCTGAGGTGAGGAGTTCCAGACCTGCCTGGCCAACATGGTGAAACCCCATCTCTAAAAGCACAAAAAACCAAGCGTGATGGCAGGTGCCTATAATCCCAGCTACATGGGAGGCCGAGGCAGGGGAATTTCTTGAGCCTGGGAGGTTTCAGTGAGCCAAGATGGCACCACTGCACTCCAGCCCAGGTGACAGAATGAGACTGTTCAGGAAATTGGAGACAGAAGAGCTTCTTCTGTTGGGCAGCAGGATGGCACCCAGTGACAAGTGGAGAACCCATAGCAGGAGAACAGGAAAGAGTTTGACCCCAGCAGGACAAAGAGCAGATCAACTCTGTTAGGGTAAGTGCACCTGTGCCACCCCATTTATTTATTTAGCAACAGAGTCTCACTCTGTTGCCTAGGCTGGAGTACAGTGGCACGATCTCAGTTCACTGCAACCTCCACTTTCCAGGTTCAAGCAATTTTTGTGCCTCAGCCTCCAGAGTAGCTGGGATTACAGGTGTGTACCATGTCTGGCTAATTTTTGTATATTTAGTAGAGATGGGGTTTTACCATTGTTGGCCAGGATGGTCTCGAACTCCTGACCTCAGGTGATATGCCCAGCTCGGCCTCTCAAAGTGCTGGGATTACAGGTGTGAGCCACAGTGCCCAGCCTTAAATAGTATTTTCTGAAAGGAAATGCCTCATTCTCCTTAGTAAAATAAATGACTAATTGATGGGATTAATACTTACACTAGTCAAGATGAGGCACGGTGGCTCACACCTGTAATCCCAGCACTTTGGGAGGCCAAGGTGGGCAGATCACTTGAGGTCAGGAGTTTGAGACAAGCCTGGCCAACATGGTGAAACCCCATCTTTATTAAAAATAAAAAAATTAGCCAGACATGGTGGCACACACCTGTTATTGGGAGGCTGAGGCAGGAGAATCGCTTGAACCTGAGAGGTGGAGGTTGCAGTGATCTGAGACAGCACCTCTGCACTCCAGCCTGGACAACAGAGTGAGACTCTGTCTCAAAAAAAATAAAGTCAAGCTAAGTACAGAGTGATAAAAGTTTTGAGTTGGAAGCACCCTTATAAATCATCTGTTGACAGGGCATAATCCATAACCCACTGGCCAAATCCAGCCCATTCCCTGTTTTTGTAAAGCCTGCATGCAAAGAATAGCTTTTACATCTTTTAGTTGGAAAAAAGTCAAAAGAAGAATATTTCATCACACAGGAAGATTATATGAAATTCAAATTTCAGTGTTCATAAATATTTATTAGAACCCAGAAGGTAAGCTGGGCTTAGTGGCTTATACCTGTAATCCCAGCACTTTGGGAGGCCGACATGGGCAGATGACTTGAGGTGAGGAATTCAAGACCAGCCTGGCCAACCCCATTTCTACTAAAAATACAAAAGTCAGCTGGGCATGGTGGCATGCACCTGTAGTCCCAGCTACTCAGGAGGCTGAGGCAGGAGAATCACTTGAACCCGGGAGGCGGAGGCTGCAGTGAGCCAAGATCGCGCCATTGCGCTCCAGCCTGGATGACAGAGTGAGACTCTGTCTCAAAAAAAAAAAGGGGGGTGGGGGGGCTTTGTAGATAACATTTAAAGAAATCTGGATACTCACTGTGGTCTGTGTCTTTGAAGCACCACAGCAAACAGAGAGGCTCTCTGAAAGGAAAGGATACTGATTTGGTAATAGGGCATTACAAGGGGAATACGTGTGCCAGAGTAAACTATGTGCATATTTAGGCAGATAAAGGAAAACAAAGGTTCTTTTTCTCTTCTTTTTTTTTTTTAGAGACGGGGTTTCACCACGTTGGCCAGGATGGTCTCCATCTCTTGACCTCGTGTTCCGTCCATCTTGGCCTCCCAAAGTGCTGGGATTATAGGCATGAGCCATCGCACCCAGCCTAAACAAAGGTTCTTAAAGGAAAAAGGAGGAGGATTAGATCATTGTTTTAAGATACTTATCCTTGGCTAGAAGGATCAATAGCAAGGGTGATTCCAGCTTGAGTTTAAGAGGCAGTTGCTGGGCAGATGTCCTCATAAAAGTGTTTTTTTGTGTGACGCTATGAAGGGTTTTGTGCAAGGTTGAGGTTTTTGCAGTCTTTTGTGATCATTTTTTGTTTGTTTTGAGACAGAGTATTGCTCTGTCGTCCAGGCTGGAGTGCAGTGGTGTAATCACAGCTCACTGCAACCTCTGCCTCCTGGATTCAAGCCATTCTCCTGCCTCAGTCTCCTGAGTAGCTGAGACTACAGGGTCCAGCCACCACACCTGGCTAATTTTTTTGTGTTTTTAGTAGAGACAGGATTTCATCATGTTGCCCAGGGTGGAACTCTTGACCTCAAGGGATCCACCCGCTTTGGTCTCCCAAAGTGCTGGGATTATAGGCATGAGCCACCGCACCCGGCCGTGTGATCATTTTTGTTATCACGCATTTAAGCATGAGAATCAGTCTCTTCAGGGCCTCCCCCAGCTCTCCTTGTCTATGTTTGTTTGTTTTAAGTGATTCCATTTTGATTCTGACAACTTTCACACTATGCAGTCACATCTCTGAGGCATCCAGAGCCCTCCAA
Source organism: Cheracebus regulus (assembly GCA_963574635.1). Taxonomy (NCBI): domain Eukaryota; kingdom Metazoa; phylum Chordata; class Mammalia; order Primates; family Pitheciidae; genus Cheracebus; species Cheracebus regulus. The sequence continues at coordinate 8,600 of CAUYQU010061230.1, read as the reverse complement.
AATATATTTGCTGTCTGCCAAATAGTCTCTATTTGAGATGAGAACATCCCCAGCTGTCCCGTTTGGTGGGGCATGAGACTACACCTCAGCATTTTCCGGAGATGCAGTCACACCTCCCCGCCCTTTGCTGCCACTCCCAGCCTCCCGTGAGACTCCAGGACTGTCCCATGGGAATGAAGTGAACGTGCTGTCTTCCTCCTTGTTTCCAGTCTGTGGTGAAGGAAAACAGCTGGCTGCGCTTGGGAGGGCATGGAAACTGGTTAGAGTGGGTACTTGGGACTCGGGCCTCAGAGCCGCCCATTGCTAAGGAGAGGACTCTGGTCAGGGCAACTTGCCAATGCTCTAAGAAGAGGCTCTACGAATGACAGCCTAAAAAATTCACCCCAGTGTAGAAATACAGGCAGCACTAGCTTCTCTGGGCCCCTCGGTTATCAAAAAAAGGAGGGAGACAGACCCTCGGGGTTACTTTACATCCATATACCTAGCTACAATAGAAACATTAAATGACATGGGCCGGGCGCGGTGGCTCACGCCTGTAATCCCAGCACTTTGGGAGGCTGAGGTGGGCAGATCATGAGGTCAAGAGATTGGGACCATCCTGGCCAACATGGTGAAACCCCGCCTCTACTAAAAATACAAAAATTAGCTAGGTGTGGTGCCGTGTACCTGTACTCCCAGCTACTCCGGAGGCTGAAGGAGGAGAATCACTTGAACCCAGGAGGCAGAGGCTGCAGTGAGCCGAGATGGCACCACTGCACTCTAGCCTGGCGACAGACTTGGAAGTCTTGCTTTTCTTAGCATGGCATGCCACCTTGTGGCAAAAAAGTAAAAAGTCATCAGATGAGGAAGGAAACATCCCTTCAAAAGTCATAAGGGAAGAATAAAAAATGCCGGGTGCAGTGGTTCACACCTGTTATCCCCATACTTTCGGAGGCCAAGGTGGGTGGATCACCTGAGTTTAGGAATTCGAGACCAAGCCCGGCCAACATGGTGAAGCTTCATCTCTATTAAAAATACAAAAATTAGCCACGTATGGTAGTTCATGACTGTAATCCCAGCTACTCAGGAGGCTGAGGCATGAGAATCACTTCAACCCAGGAGGCAGAGATTGCAGTGAGCCGAGATCACAAACACACTACTGCACTCCAGCCTGGGCAACAAGAGCAAAACTCCATCTCAAAGAAACAAAGGAAAAACGTTTTTGGACTGAGTTCAGCCCAGGGTTTCTCAAGCTTCTTTGCCACACACACTTTTTCTCAGGTACACCTTCAGGGACACCAGTGTTCTACAAGCAACTTGGGAAAGGTGCAATTAAATCTAAAAAGGAGAGCTGATTGTGTTGGTGCACACCTATCATCCTACTCAGTAGGCTGAAGGAAGGACTGCTCGAGCCAAGGAGTTCGCAGCAGTAGTGAGCTATAATCATGCCACAGTGTTCCAGGCTGAGCAAGAGTGAGACAGTGTCTGTAAAAAGGACTCCATAAAAAAGAACAATGAAAACAAAAGCTCCTGAGTTGATGTTGTGACTGAAAACCCTTCCATCGGCCAAAAATGTAGAAAACACCCTGAGTTTAACGCACCCATGTCAAATCTTCTGGGGGCTCTTGCTCAAGGTGCCAAATGATATGGTTTGATATCATCAATCTTTCAGTCTTTGAATTTCATTATGTTGATGCAAGTTAATGTCTCGTGTATAGAAATATATAGATACCAATGGGCAGTGGCTGACAAGATAGCCGAATAGGAACAGCTCCAGTCTGCAGCTCCCAGTGAGATCAACACAGAAGGCAGGTGATTTCTGTATTTCCAACTGAGGTACCCAACTCATCTCACTGGGAGTGGTTAGACAGTGGTTGCAGCTCACGGAGGGCAAGCCAAAGTAGGGTGGGGCATTGCCTCACCTGCCAAGCACAAGGGGTCAGGGAACTCCCTTCCCTAGCCAAGGGAGGCCGTGAGAAACTGTGCCAAGAGGAATGGTGCATTCTGACCCAGAATGCACTTTTCCCACAGTCTTCGCAACCTACAGACCAGGAGATTCCCTTGGGTGCCTATGCCACCAGGGCCCTGGCTTTCAAGCACAAAATTGGACCACCATTTGGGCAGACACAGTGAGCTGCAGGGGTGTTTTTTCATACCGTAGTGATGCCTGGAACACCAGCAAGACAGAACCCTTCACTCCCCTGGAAAGGAGGCTGAAGACTGGAAGCCAACTGGTCTAGCTCCGCAGATCCCACCCCCACGGAGCCCAGCAAGCTAAGATCCACTGGCTTGAAATTCTCAGCTTGAAATTCCTACTACCAGCACAGCAGTCTGAAGTCAACCTGGGATGCTACAGCTTGGTGGGGGGAGGGGCGTCTGCCATTACTGAGGCTTGAGTAGGCAGTTTTTCCTTCATAGTGTAAACAAAGCGGCTGGGAAGTTCGAAATAAGTGGAGCACATCACAGCTCGCCAAAGCCCCTGTAGCCAGACTGCCTCTTTAGATTCCTCCTCTCTGGGCAGGGCATCTCTGAAAGAAAGGCAGTAGCCCCAGTCAGGGGCTAATGAAAAGACTCCCATCTCCCTGGGACAGAGCACCTGCAGGAAGGGGTGGCTGTGGGCACAGCTTTAGCAGACTTAAACATTCCTGCCTGCTGGCTCTGAAGAGAGCAGCGGATGTCCCAGCACAGCACTTAAGCTCTGCTAAGGGACAGACTGCCTCCTCAAGTGGGTCCCTGACCCCCGTGCCTCCTGACTGGGAGATACCTTCCAGCAGAGGTCAACAGACACCTCATACAGGAGAGCTCCAGCTAGCATCTGGCAGATGCCCCTCTGGGATGAAGCTTCCAGAGGCAGGAAGAGGCAGCAATCTACTGTTCTGCAGCCTCCCCTGGTGATACCCAGGCAAACAGGGTCAGGCGTGGACCTCCAGCAAACCCCAGCAGACCTGCAGCAGAGGGGCCTGTTAGAAGGAAAGCTAACAAACAGAAAGGAACAGCATCAACATCAACAAAAATGACATCTACACAAAAACCCCATCTGAAGGTCACCAACATCAAAGACCAAAGGTAGCTACATCTATGAAAATAAGGAAAAACCAGCGCAAAAAGGCTGGTAATTCCAAAGACAGAATGCCTCTTCTCCTCCGAAGAATCACAACTCCTCACCAGCAAGGGAACAAAACTGGATGGAGAATGAGTTTGACAAATTGACAGAAGGAGGCTTCAGAAGGTGAGTAACAACAAACTCTCCCAAGCTAAAGGAGCATGTTCTAACCCAATGCAAGGAAGCTAAGAACCTTGAAAAAAGGTTAGAGGAATTGCTAACTAGAATAATCAGTTTAGAGAACATAAATGACCTGATGGAGCTGAAAAACAAAGCACGACAATTTCATGAAGCATACATAAGTATCAACAACTAAACTGATCAAGTGGAAGAAAGGATATCAGAGATTGAAGATCAACTTAATGAAATAAAGCGTGAAGACAAGATTAGAGAATAAAGAATCAAAAGGAACAAACAAAGCCTCCAAGAAATATGGGACTATGTGAAAAGACTAAATCTACGTTTGATCGGTGTACCTCAAAGTGACAGGGAGAATGAAACCAATCTGGAAAACATTCTTCAGGATATTATCCAGGAGAATTTCCCCAACCTAGCAAGACAGGCCAACATTCAAATTCAGAAAATACAGAGAACACCACAAAGATACTCATCGAGAAGAACAACCCCAAGATCCATAATCATCAGATCCACCAAGGTTGAAATGAAGGAAAAAATGTTAAGGGCAGCCAGAGAGAAAGGTCGGGTTGCCCACAAAGGAAAGCCCATCAGATTAACAGCAGATCTCTCCGCAGAAACTCTATAAGCCAGAAGAGAGTGGGGAGCTGATATTCAACATTCTTAAAGAATTTTTAACCCAGAATTTCGTATCCAGCCAAACTAATCTTCTTAAGTGAAGGAGAAATAAAATCCTTTACAAAGAAGCAAATGCTGAGAGATTTTGTCACCACCAGGCCTGCCTTACAAGAGCTCCTGAAGGAAGCACTAAACATGGAAAGGAAAAACTGGTACCAGCCACTGCAAAAACACCAAATTGTAAAGATCATCGACAGTATGAAGAAACTGCATCAACTAATGGGCAAAATAACCAGCTAGTATCATAATGACAGGATCAAATTCACACATAACAATATTAACCTTAAATGTAAATGGGCCAAGTGCCCCAATTAAAAGATACAGACTGGCAAATTGGATAAACAGTCAAGACCTATTGGTGTGCTGTATTCAGGAGATCCATCTCACATGCAAAGACACACACAGGTTCAAAATAAAGTGACGGAGGAATATTTACCAAGCAAATGGAAAGCAAAAAAAAAGCAGGGGTTGCAATCCTAGTCTCTGATAAAACAGACTTTAAACCAACAAAGATCAAAAAAGACAAAGAAGGGCATTACATAAAGGTAAAGGGATCAATGCAACAAGAAGAGCTAACTATCCTAAATATATATGCATCCAATACAGGAGCACCCAGATACACAAAGCAAGTTCTTAGAGACACACAAAGAGACTTAGACTCCCACACAATAACAGTGGGAGACTTTAACACACCACTGCCAATATTAGACAGATCAATGACACAGAAGATTAACAAGGATATTCAGGACTTGAACTCAGCTCTGGACCAAGTGGACCTAATAGACATCTAAAGAACTCTCCACCCTAAACCAGCAGAATATACATTCTTCTCAGCACCACATTGCACTTACTCTAAAACTGACCACATAATTGGAAGTAAAACACTGCTCAGCAAATGCAAAAGATGGAAATCATTAACAGTCTCTCAGACCACAGTGTAATCAAATTAGAACTCAGGATTAAGAAACTCACTCAAAACTGCACGACTACATGGAAACTGAACGACTACATGGAAACTGAACAACCTGCTCCCGAATGACTACTGGGTAAATAACGAAATTGAGGCAGAAATAAAAAAGTTCTTTGAAATCAATGAGAACAAAGACACAACATACCAGAATCTCTGGAACATAGTTAAAGCAATGTTTAGAGGGAAATTTATAGCACTAAATGCCCAGAGGAGAAAGCAGGAAAGATCTAAAATCAAGACCCTAACATCACAATTAGAAGAACTGGAAAAGCAAAAATAAACAAATTCAAAAGCTAGCAGAAGACAAGAAATAACTAAATTCAGAGCAGAACTGAAGGAGATAAAGACAGGAAAAACCCTTCAAAAAAATCAATGAGGCTGGGTGTGGTGGCTCACACCTGTAATCCCAGCACTTCAGGAGGCCGAGGTGGGTGAATCACAAGGTCAGGAGTTCAAGACCAGTGTGGCCAACATAGTGAAACCCTGTCTCTACTAAAAATACAAAAATTAGCTGGGTGTGGTAGCACACACCTGTAGTCCCAGCTACTCAGGAGGCTGAGGCAGGAAAATCACCTGAACCCGGGAGGCGGAGGTTGCAGTGAACTGAGACCATACCATTGCACTCCAGCCTGGGCAACAGAGCAAGATTCTATCTTTAAAAAAAAAAGAAAGAAAGAAAAGAAAAAAAAATTCAGTGAATCCAGGAACTGGTTTTTGTTTTTTTGGTTTTTGTTTTTTTGTTTTTTTAAGGATTAACAATAGACCGCTAGCCAGACTAATAAAGAAGAAAAGAGAACAATCGAATAGACACATTAAAGGGGATATCACCACTGATCCCACAGAAATACAAATTACCATCAGATAATATAATAAACACCTCTACACAAACAAGAAAATCAAGAAGAAACAGATAAATCACTGGAAACTTACACCCTCCCAAGACTAAACCAGGAAGAAGTCGAATCCCTGAAAAGACCAATAACAAGTTCTGAAATTGAGGCAGTAATTAATAGCCTACCAACCAAAAAAAGCCCAGGACCAGACGGATTCACAGTCGAATTCAGAGGTACAAAAAGGAACTGGTACCATTCCTTCTGAAACTATCTGAAACAACAGAAAAAGATGGAATCCTCTCTAACTCATTTTATACCAGCATCATCCCAATACCAAAACCTGGCAGAGACACACAAAAAAGAAAATTTCAGGCCAGTATCACTGATAAATATAGATGTAAAACTCCTCCATAAAATACTGGCAAACTGAATGTAGCAACACATCAAAAGCTTATCCATCACGATCAAGTAGGCTTCAGCCCTGAGATGCAAGGCTGGTTCAATATACACAAATCAATAAATGCAATCCATCACATAAACAACAGCACCAATGACAAAAACCACATGATTATCTCAATAGATGCAGAAAAGACCTTCAATAAAATTCAACACCTCTTCATGCTAGAAACTCTCAATAAACTAGGTATTGATAGAATATATCTCAATAAGAGCTATCTATGACAAACTCACAGCCAATATCATACTGAATGGGCAAAACCTGTAAGCATTCCCTTTGAAAACTGGCACAAGACAAGGATGCCCTCTCTCGCCACTCCTATTCAATATAGTATTGGAAGTTCTGGCCAGGGCAATCAGACAAGAGAAAGAAATAAAGGGTATTCAAATAGAAAGAGAGGAAATGAAATTGCCTGTTTGCAGATGACATGATTGTATATGCAGAAAACCCCATCGTCTCAGCCCAAAATCTCCTTAAGCTGATAAGCAACTTCAGCAAAGTCTCAGGATACAAAATCAATGTGCAAAAATCACTAGCATTCCTAGACACCAATACAGACAGAGAGCCAAATCATGAGTGAACTCCCATTCACAATTGCTACAAAGAGAAATAAAATATCTAGGAATACAACTTACAAGGGATGTGAAGGACCTCTTCAAGGAGAACTATAAACCACTGCTCAGGGAAATAAGAGAGGACACAAACAAAGGGAAAAACATTCCATGCTCATGGATAGAAAGAATCAATATCATGAAAATGGCCATAGTGCCCAAAGTAATTTATAGACTCAATGCTATCCCCATCAAGCTACCATTGACTATCTTCACAGAATTAGAAAAAAACTACTTTAATTTCATATGGAACCAAAAAGAGCCCATATAGCCAAAACAATCCTAAGCAAAAAGAACAAAGCTGGTGGCAACATGCTACCTGACTTCAAACCAGGCTAAGTAACTAAAACAGCATGGTACTGGTACCAAAACAGATATATAGACCAATGAACAGAACAGAGGCCTCTGAAATAACACCACACATCTACAACCATCTGATCTTTGACAAACGTGACAAAAACAAGCAATGGGGAAAGGATTCCCTATTTAATAAATGGTGTTGGGGAAACTGGCTAGCCAGATACAGAAAACTAAAACTGGACCCCTTCCTTACACCTTATATAAAAATTAACTCAAGATGGATTAAAGACTTAAATGTAAGACCCAAAATCATAAAAACCCTAGAAGAAAACCTAGGCAATACCATTCAGGACATAGGCGTATGCAAAGACTTCATGACTAAAACACCAAAAGAAATGCCAACAAAAGCCAAAATTGACAAACGGGATCTAATTAAACTAAAGAGCTTCTGCACAGCAAAAGAAACTATCATCAGAGTGAACAGGCAACCTACAGAATGGGAGAAAAAATTTGCAATCTATCCGTCTGATAAAGGGCTAATATCCAGAATCCACAAAGAACTTAAACAAATTTATAAAAACAACCCCATAAGAAAGTGGGCAAAAGATATGAACAGACACTTCTCAAAAGAAGACATTATGTGGCCAAGAAACATATGAAAAAATGCTCCTCATCACTGGTCATTAAAGAAATGCAAATCAAAACCACAATGAGATACCATCTCATGCCCATTAGAATGGTGATCACTAAAAAGTCAGGAAACAACAGATGCTAGAGAGGATGTGGAGAAATAGGAACGCTTTTACACTGTTGGTGAGGCTGTAAATTAGTTCAACCATTGTGAAAGACAGTGTGACGATTCCTCAAGGATCTAGAACCAGAAATACCATTTGACCCAGCAATCCCATTACTGGGTACATACCCAAAGGATTATAAATCATTCTACTATAAAGACACATGCACACGTTATGTTTATTGCAGCACTGCTCACAATAGCAAAGACTTGGAACCAACCCAAATGCCCATCAATGATAGACTGGATAAAGAAAATGTGGCACATACACACATGGAATACTATGCAGCCATAAAAAAGGATGAGTTCGCCGGGCATGGTGGCTCATGCCTGTAATCCCAGTGCTTTGGGAGGCCAAGGTGGGTGGATCACAAGGTCCAGAGTTCGAGACCAGCCTGGCCAACATGGTGAAACCCCATCTCTACTAAAAATACAAAAAATTAGCCAGGCGTGGTGGCAGGCGCCTGTAATCCCAGCTATTCAGGAGGCTGAGACAGAAGAACCGCTTGAACCCAGGAGGCAGAGATTGCAGTGAGCTGAGACTGCGCCACTGCACTCCAGCCTGAGCAACAGAGCAATATTTCATCTCGAAAAAAAAAATTTTTTTTTAAATCATGTCCTTTGCAGGTACATGGATGAAGCTGGAAACCATCATTTTCAACAAACTAACACAGGAACAGAAAACCAAACACCACATGTTCTCACTCATAAGTGGGAGTTGAACAATGAGAACACATGGAC
>CAUYQU010061229.1:0-21151 GCA_963574635.1 Cheracebus regulus | reverse complement strand
TTCCATCCCCCCTTCCATCCCCCACGACTCTCCTCCCATCACATCTACCCTTCCATCCTCCCCGTCATTCCTCCCCGTCCTCCCTCTCCTTCCTCCCTCCCCTTCCTCCCCTTCCTTCTTTCCTTTCTTTTTCTTTCTTTTCTTTCTTTTGACATGGGAGTCTCACTCTTGTTGCCCAGGCTAGAGTGCAATGGTGTGCGTGATCTCGGCTCACCCCAACCTCCGCCTCCTGGGTTCAAGTGATTCTCCGGCCTCAGCCTTCTGAGTAGCTGGGATTACAGGCATGTGCCACCAAGCCCAGCTAATTTTGTATTTTTAGTAGAGATGAGTTTCTCCCTGTTGGTCAGGCTGGTCTTGAACTCCTGACCTCAGATGATCCGCCTGCCTCGGCCTCCCAAAGTGATGGGATTACAGGCGTGAGCCACCGTGTCTGGTGTTCCAGTAAGTTTTCTTTCAAAACAATATGTCATATTTCTTTCTCTAATAAAACTCCCAACCTTGTTGTTTGGGCACACTGAAGGCTACTCTTGTATATATGTATGTTCTGAACTGCAATCCTACTTTTTTTTTTTTTTGAGACGGAGTCTTGCTCTGTTGCCCAGGCTGGAGTACAATGGTGTGATCTCGGCTCTCTGCAACCTTCGCCTCCTGGGTTCAGTCGATTCTCTTGCCTCAGCCTTTGGAGTAGCTGGGATTACAAGTGTGTGCCACCACACCTGGCTAATTTTTCTATTTTTTGTAGAGTTGGGGTTTCACCAGTTGGCCAGGCTGGTCTTGAACTCCTTAGTTCAGGTGATCCACATGCTTTGGCCTCCTAAAATGTTGGGATTACAGGTGTGAGCCACCATGTTGGCTGCAGTCTTACATCTTACATATTCTTCTGAAATAAAAGCTTCTTTACTTAGAGATTTGTTTCTGTATTTTTGACTTTAACAATTCATAAGTTGCCATTACTTCAAACCCAAATGTATAATATGGAAATGCCATCTTTTAAAAACTCATCTTTCCCTTTGCTTTTCCCTTTTACTTCATCTAGTTTTCATGACATTGGCGCTCTTGGCTGTAGCACTGGGACTTCTTCGTTGGTTATGGCTCAGACAATGATTGTCTGATTTAGGGGTAGTGAGAGTATATGTAAGGTTCTTACATGTACAGGGAACCATTGAGGTAAGATATTCAGTAAGCTCAAACACTGAATTTCTGTACCAGTGTCTTTCTGGGTATAATGTAGCAGTATTGCAGAGTTAAACTGAGGTCTCAGCAGGTGTAGGTTGGGATGAACAGGCCAAAGGACCTGGAGTTTGTGTAATCAACCACCCACATGGACTGGAAAAGCCTTTTGAAAAGTGCTCTAAAGTGCAAAAAAAAGTCAACAACTCTCCATTATCCCACTTTAGTCAAGATTATTTGAAATGAATGTATATAAAAAGTTGAGAAGAAAAACTGTTCATTAGTTTTTTTATGGCTTTTTTTTTTCCTCTAAGGTCTTTTTGTAAACTGTTCAGCTTTGTAAATATTTGCGTTGGGAGTTGGTATGGACTTGGTTAACAAGGCAACTTAAACTATTTTGAGTAATTTTAGATTTAGTAGACAGAGATAATACAGATTGTTCCTGTATATTCCTCACCTAATTTCCCTGTTGTAATAATTACGGTACTTTTGTTAAATTTAAGAAACCAGATTGGCACATTACAAAGTCACTCCACAAAAGAGTAACTCTCTGTAGAACTTTTCTAATTTTTTGTTGCTAAGAACATCAGAAAACAAAGCTATTAAGTAATTTGATTAAAAAAATATTTTGAGCAACGAAAGTAATTGGAAGTAAGTTTTCTGTAAATTGCCAGATGTGGTGGTGCGCACCTGTAGTTCAAGCTACATGTGAGACTGAGGCAGCAAGATCCCTTGAACCCAGGTATTGGAGGCTGCAGTGAGCTATGATAGCATCACTGCATTGCAGCCCGAGGGGACAGAACAAGACCCTATCACCCTATCTTTAAAAATTTGATAAATACATAAGTAAAAACTTAAGTTGTAATTTAGGCCGGGCATGGTTACTCACACCTGTAATCCCAGCACTTTGGGAGGCCAAGGCAGGTGGATCACCTGAGGTCAGGAGTTTCAGACCAGCCTGGCCAACATAGCAAAACGCTGTCTCTACTAAAAATACAAAAACTTGCTGGGCATGGTGGCTCATGCCTGTAATCCGAGCTACTCAGGAGGCTGAGGCAGGAGAATTGCTTGAACCTGGGAGGCAGAGGTTGCGGTGAGCCGAGATCGAGCTGTTGCACTCCAGCCTGGGTAACAGCATGAGACTCCATCTCAAAACAAAAAAACAAAGATTTTATGAAGAAAGTAACTTTTCCTTGATGTAGTGGCTCACGCCTGTAATTCCAACAGTTTGGGAGGCTGGGGTGGGAGGATCACTTGAGCCCAGGAGTTCAAGACCAACCTGGGCAACATAGTGAGACCCTGTCTCTTAGGAAAAAAAACTATTGTGTATAAAAAAAGATGAAATAACTTTAAAAAAAATATATATATATATAGAGAGAGAGAGAGACAGAGACAGAGTCTTGTTCTGGCGCCAGGCACCAGGCTGGAGTGCAGTGGCGTGATCTCGGCTCACTGCAACCTCTGCCTCCTGGGTTCAAGCAATTCTCCTGCCTCAGCCTCCCAAGTACTGGAACTGAAGGTGCATGCCACCACGCCCAGCTAATTTTTGTATTTTTAGTAGACTGGGTATCGCCATGTTGGCCAGGATGGTCTCGAACTCCTGACCTCGTGATCTGCCCGCCTTGGCCTTCCAAAGTCCTGGGGTTACAAGCGCGAGCCACCATGCCCGGCCCTAAAAATATTTTTAATTTAGCTAAATACAGCCTTTTCTCTTCAGAACTGACCAGGCTACCTTTTTTAGACCTGACAGCAGACTTTTGTTGACACGAACTCTGGTTCTAAGCCTGTGTCTGGGCAGTTGTTTGCATTACTTTTATTTTTTATTTTATTATTTTTTGCCTACCAATTACCTCTAAAGATTTCATTACCTTTTAAACCTTTTTTTTTTTATTTTTTTAAGTCTTTTTTAAATTAAATAGAGACAGGGTCTTGATATGTTGCCCAGGCTAGTTTGGAACTCCTGGGCTTAAGCAGTTTTCCTACCTTGGCTCCCCAAAATGTTGGGATTACAGGCATGAAACACCATGCCTGGCCAAGATTTCATTATTTTTTGTTCTGCCTTCTCTTGTGTTGATTTTCCCCACCCTGTCAAGGGAAAGAAAATTGAAATAAGTCACATGCCTAGTTAAGATGAACAATAACTTCAGGTCATTTGGTCAAAGGTATGGGTGCTTTATAGTACTTAATTCGATGCTTATTTTTCCTATGGGAACAGGTTATATATATATGGTTGAGAGGCCTAAATGCAGGGTCTTTTATTTGTTGTTACTTAGTAGTTCTAGTGCTTGAGAGCCTTATCTGTTTGACCCAGATTTTGGAATCTAACTTATGCTTTCGGTGCTCACATCCTTAATAATTGTATGTGCTTTTCAGGCAACAGCTGAACAGATGCGTCTCGCTCAAGTGATCTTTGATAAGAATGATTCAGATTTTGAAGCTAAAGTTAAGCAGGTATGTTTCTGACAAAGGATATCATCATTTTTGTAATCTGTTTTGATTGTGCCTAAAAAGATAATTTCAGGCCCGGCATGGTGGCTCAGGCCTGTCATCCCAGCACTTTGGGAGGCTGAGGTGGGTGGATCACCTGAGGTCAGGTGTTTGAGACCAGCCTGGTCAACATGGTGAAACCCTATCTCTACTAAAAATGTAAAAATTAGCCGGGCACGGTGGCAGGTGCCTGTAGTCCCACCTACTCCGGAGGCTAAGGCAGAGAATTGCTTGATCCCGGGAGGTGGAGGTTACAGTGAGCCGAGATTGTGCCATTGCACTCCAGCCTGGGCTTCAGAGCAAGACTCCAAAAATAATAATAATAATTTCAGTAAATATTTTTGTTTCAAAGTATTACTTCTAGCTTCTAGTCTCACCTGAAATCTATGTATTGGATTTTGGACTTGTGATTAAGCACCTTTATTGATGGGCAAGTGAAGGAATTGAATATGTTCGTCCACCTTATAATATAATCTTTCTGAGTTGTTAATGTTTACATGTGAACATTGAGCCAGACATTTCTGTAAACACACTGAGATTTTCCTATACCTGTGCATAGAAAGTATATCTAGCATTTGGCACATTCTCTGGGAATTTTACTTAATTTTGGGAATGAATTGAATTGCCTTAAGATTTTTTTTTTTTTTTCATGGAGACATGGTCTTGCTCTGTTGCCCAGGCTGGAGTGCAGTGGTGCAATCATAGCTCACTGCAGCCTCAGATTCCTAGGCTTGTGCTATCCTGCTGCCTCAGTCTCCTGAGTAGCTGTGACTACAGATGTGCATCACCATGCCCAGCTAATTTTTAAAGTATTTGTAGAGACAGAGTCCTGCAATGTTGCCTAGGCTGGTCTTGAACTCCTGGCCTCAAGCAATCTGCCTTGGCCTCCCAAAGTGCTGGGATTACAGGATTACTGTATCTGGCCTGAACTGCCATTTCAGACATGGTTGTGATTTCATACTCTTGTTGGAAAAATAGAAAATTAAATTTTAGGACAATGTCTTCATTTCAGACTTTAATAAGAGGTATATTTGATGACTTAATCTCAAGTTCCAACTCTTTGCTGACTTCCTTTCTTATCAAGATTCTAGAAATCAAGCTGTAACCCCTACCTCAGTGCCAGATATTCCAACTCTTGGTGGATGTCCTCTAATAATTGGTCTCACAATGAAATCTTGCCTTGTCTCACAAGAAATCATTCATTTCCTTCTCTGGAATGAGATCTTTGTACAGTTTGAGATATACTTCTATATATTATATTGCCTTTTATCTGAATAGTATAGATAGAACGTTGACCCAGGAGTTCAGAGATTTAAGTTCCAACTTTAGTTCTGTCTGTTAGTAATCTGATCACTGGGGAAATGTTCATGCTGACTGTTGTTTCTTAAAAATTGCACGTTGCAGGCATTCAGTTAGTACAGATCATTGATAAAAACAAGACCTTTATTAGTAGCTATCCAAAGACAAGCATCAGAAAGCTATAGAGTATGCAGAACTTTTGCTGCTTGATAAAATGAAAAGATGAAAGCAAGGAGGCCAAATGGTGTAGTGCAGATCTGTGACTATGAGATCAGGAGACCTGGGTTCTAGACAGGGTCTAGACAAGGTTTGCTATTAATTACCTTTGTGACCATAGCCAAATCACTTGATATGTTGGGGTCAAGCTGTTTTGAACTTCAACTAGTACATATTAAAATAGTTAAATGTAGTTAAAATGCAATAGATACTTAAATCATAGGTTTATTCACTGATACTTGAGAAACCTGCATTTTGCCTAGCCTGTGATTATTCTACTGATGAAAATGCTATGTATCAAGTATCCCTTGTTAAGGAGAATAGACTGAAGTTTTTATTATTACTTCAAGCATAGCACCATGTTGAAGATCCTTGAGAAAATAAAATGTCTAGGAGTTTGTTTTGCGATAGTAGCAGAATTCCACTTGTAAGCCTTATGGTGTTATAACTTTGTATGTATATGGAATGGTTTTTTGTTTTTTTTTTTTTTTAGACAGGGTTTCGCTCTCTCCTGTGCTAGAGCGCAGTGGCACAATTATGGATTATTGCAGCCTTCACCTCCAGGGCTGAAGTGATTCTCCTACCACCATGCTCAGTTAATTTTTTGTAAAATTGAAGTCTCACTGTTTGGCCTAGGCTTGTCTCGAACCCCTGCGCTAAAGCGATCCTCGCGTCTCTGCCTCCCAAAGTGTTGATTATAAGCGTGAGCCACCATGCCTGGCCTGTGGAGTGTTCTAATCCAAATGGGGAAAGCCAATATATAGAATATTGTCCCTTACAAAACATTTATACTGAATTTTCCATGAATGGTGGTCATGTACTCATACAGTTCCACCTCACATTTAAATTTTGAAATCTTGTCTCTTTGAATTAAATTTGATTATTCAGATACCTGACCTTGGGTATTCTGAGAATGATGGTATGTATATATGTCCTGCTGATTAATGATCTGCTCCTTGGTCAACTTGGAGGAAGATTGATTTGTAGTTAGATCCTACCAGTGTTATTGAAAGGACATGCTGGAATGGCCCAAAAATAAGTAAACCTGTCCTCATTGTAAACTCAGAGTCTAGGAGGGGCCGTCCTCATATAGAAGGATTATATAATTCTGTATTTGTGTAGAAGAATCTTAATATAATATCAGGTGCCAGTTCTTGGTTGCCTCTAATCATTTTCTGATATGTTCACTAGCTTATGGAAGTGACGGGTAAAAATCAGGATGAATGCATAGTGGCCCTACATGATTGTAATGGAGATGTGAACAAAGCTATCAATATATTGCTGGAAGGGAATTCAGATACAGTAAGTATTATTAATTGATTTGCATTGTTTACATTTGTCTCCCAATTCCTTATCACATTTTCAACTTCACCTTGTTTGGGGAGAGGGTGGAATGAATTATGGTGCCATTCCATATTTGTTTTAAGTTCCAGAAGGGACACTAACCTGAAATGACTGTTTTTATATATGGTTTTTTCATGAAGTCGTAGAATCTGAAAACTAGAAAGAAAACTTAGTGGTATACTCCGGACTTACAGTTTCCGAAAATCTCTGGGCCTATGGATATTTTCACCACCCCTCCTGCAAAGCATCTCTTGGCCTACTGCTCATGTTTCTTCATCTCAGTCCTCACCTCTAACTACTTCTTGTATCTCCACAATAACAGAAAACCAGGATTTGCTGTATATGTATTTGCTTATGTAGATATTGTTTTCTTTTTTAACATTAGGTTAAGTTTGGTGAGCTTACAGGCTTGTGAGCTCAGCCCTTTGATTTTAATAAGGATATAGCTAAAGCTACACCAGGCACTTGTCAGCCTTAAAATTTTGATCTCTGTGTGTATATATTTATAAATATATGGTTTTTGTTTTTTAGTCTTTTTTTTTTTTTTGAGACTGAGTCTCACTGGGTCACCAGGCTGGAGTGCAGTGGCGTGATCTTGGCTCACTGCAACCTCTGCCTCCTGGGTTCAAGCAATTATTCTGCCTTAGCCTCCTGAGTAGCTGGGACTATAGGCGCACGTTACTATGCCTGGCTAATTTTTGTGTTTTTAGTAGAGATGGGGTTTCACCAGGTTGACCAGGATGGTGTCGATCTCTTGACCTTGTGATTTGCCTGCCTTGGCCTCCCAAAATGCTGGGATTACAGGCATGAGCCACCGTGCCTTGCCATATATGTATTTTTTGAGTCAGAATCTCACTCTGCCACCCAGGCTGGAGTGCAGTGGTGCGATCTTGACTCACTGCAACCTCTACTTCCCAGGTTCAATTAATTCTTTTGCTTCAGCCTCCCAAGTAGCTGGTACTACAGGCACGTGCCACCACCTGCTCTAATTTTTATATTTTTAGTAGAGATGGGGTTTTACCATGTTGACCAGGCTGGTCTCGAACTCCTGACTTCAGGTGATCCACCTGCCTTGGCCTTCCAGAGTGTTGGGATTACAGGCGTGAGCCACTGCACCTGGCCTGTGTTTATATTTTTTAAATTGAGGAAACCATTTTAGAGTAGATTAAAACAAATAATGACTCACCTAAAAGAGGATACAAAGATGTCACATCAATAACTGCCTTTCCTTGGAAAATTTAAAAAACAAACAAACTCCTTGTCAGTGTTCAGATTTAATTGAAGTTTCATTTTAGGGTCACACTGCATTAGGTACAGGAAGTATAAAAATGAACTGCTGTGAGAAACTGAAAGCTAAAATGATTATCTTTTTAGTTGATGCAAAATGAAGAGAATGAATTCTTTTAGAGTAAAAATTAACTAATGTGAGAAAAGATTTCACTGTTTAAGTGTGGCTGTACCTGTTGGTAAAATTCAATGTAGGAGAACACTGGTACACAGGATAACCCACCAAAATTGTGTTTTTTGGGAGAACCATGTTAAATGATAAATTAAAATTTTGAATAGTTTTTATTTACTGGCATGGGAATAAGTTTTCTGGGTTTTGCAGAATATGGGGGATCTGTTTACCTTATTGCTAATGGATACAGAATAGAATGGCTTTCAGTTATTTTCAAAGTGAACTGAAGAGCCAAACTGCCCTTTTGTTAAGAAAAGCAAAGGAAAGAAAATGAATCTCTATGAATAAACAAAATAATTCCTAACTGTTCACTGGAGGGGATCTTTTTGGATCTTTTTATGGTAGAGATGAGTCCGGACACTATTTTTTGTTGCCTTTCCTTTAGCTCCAGCAGATTTAATTCCTTTTCTCTGGTAGTTGGGTGAATTTTTAAGTCTTAAGTGTCTAGTATTCTCTTTCTGTTTTGAGTTTTAATGCCTCCTCATTTGGGACTGAACCTGAAGGAGGTGGTTCTGGGCTATGTAGTAGAAAATAAAGCTGAACTTTTCATGAAGAACGTCTCTTTGGTTACTTCTTGAACAGTTTTATAGTGTGGGCTATATCTGACTTCTTATTTTCTTCAAAGATAAGAAAATAGCAAATGAAGTTCTGAATATAGTTGCAAAACAATACACTTATTCGGGGCTGTGGGGGAAATACAGAAGTAGAGGGAAAGTCTTTGTTTTAGTTTTTTGGTGTTTTGTGTTTTTTGTTTTTCGTTTTTTTTGAGACGGAGTTTCACTCTTGTTACCCAGGCTGGAGTGCAGTGGTGGGATCTCGGCTCACCACAATCTCCGCCTCCTGGATTCAAGCATTTCTCCTGCCTCTGCCTCCCGAGTAGCTGGGACTACAGGCATGCGCCACCATGCCCAGCTAATTTTTGTATTTTTAGTAGAGATGGGGTTTCACCATGTTGACCAGGATGGTCTCGATCTCTTGACCTTGTGATCCACCTGCCTCTGCCTCCCAATGTGCTGGGATTATAGGCGTGAGCCACCACGCCTGGCCTGTGTTTTTTATTAAGACAGGGTTTCACTCCATTGCCCAGGTTAGAGTGCAGTGGTGCCATTGTGGCTCACTGCAGCCTTGGGCTCCCGGGCTTAAGGCATCCTCCAGCCTGCTGAGTAGCTGGGACCACAGGTGCATGCCAATGTGCTTGGCTAATTATTTTTATATTTTGCAGAGATAGGGTGTCTCTGTGTTTCTATGTTCCTTAGGCTGGAGGGAGTCTTTTTTTTTTTTTTCTGCTTGGAGGGAGTCTTTGAAACCCTGGTTTGTTGAGAACCATTCTCTGGTACATCTTGTCTTTCATACTGTTTTAGCTAGTTGCCGTTTGCAGCACCCATGGCTAAACAGCTGTGATTATCTTCCTTTGACTGAGATATAGTTAATTGGAGTAGCGTTGACAGAATATAAACACTGAGATGTTGCTAGGAGCAAGAGCATGAAGGCAAACGATTATTTTCCTATTGCTTAACCTTCTTCTGTGCCAGAGTCTTCCAAAAACAAAACTTGGAAAAGGTGTTAAGTGTTTGTCCATGATATTTTTAAGGATAAGTTTATTTTTCTTATGTAAGTATATCTGTCACAAAGGAAGATATTGAACATAAGTACTGAACTTTTTGTTCATCATGTTTGGTTGGTGTGACAAAATCATTTTGAAATATCAGTCCCTTGCATTAATGTACCTATTGTTTTTAGTAAGTTGTGTTGGTAGTTTTTGGCAAAGGCAGAGTGGTAGGAGAGTAATTTTTGAACTAGCTGGCTTTGAAGACTGCTGTTCTGATTATTATGTGGTGACTGGGAGGACCTTTCCTCTTAGAGTTTCTTCAGACCCATTCTACAAGTAGCAAAATATAACAGAGATTGCCAGAAATTCTCTTGGAAATCCTTGATAATTACTTGGTCAACTTTTTAAAGCGTGCATGTATGCGTACCTTGCAGACTTGTGCAAAATGCATGTTAATTTTCTTAGCAGTTATTATGGTATTATACAGATTGCTTCTTAAGGGTTCTTTTCCCTATTTGGCCCCCAAATAAGTTGACTTTTTAGAGTTCATGAACCAAGACTTTGCTTGAGGGGCAGCGGGATGAGAGGGTGTCTTTTTTTTTTTTTTTGAGTGTCTTGCTCAAGTCACCCAGGCTGAAGTGCAATGGCATGATCTCAGCTCACTGTGACCTCCGCCTCTTGGGTTCAAGCAATTCTCCTGCCTCAGCCTCCTGAGTAGCAGGGATTAGAGACGTGTGCCACCATGTCTGGCTAGTTGTTGTATGCTTAGTAGAGATGGGTTTTTTTTTTTTACCATGTTGGCCAGGCTGGTCTGGAACTCCTGACCCCATGATCTGCCCACCTCGGCCTCCCAAAGTGCTGGGATTACAGGTGTGAGCCACTGCGCCTGGCCAGGGTATCATTTGCTATATGAGTGGGGTAAAGTGTTTCTCACATGTTTTACAATGACAGCTGGTCTCTTTATAAAGATAGAATACCTTTAGGCAAAGCGGTGTCAAGATGTATATTTTGTATACATATACTTTATGCTAACTCTAATGGGATGATTTTTTCCAGGACCTCTGGAATATACTTTTTATATTCTAACCTAAGAAGACTGGATTTTATTTTATGCCATTGTCTAGTATTTTTATATTAGCAAACATAATAAATTGAGTTTGGCATGGGCATTTTTTTTCTCTGGCATAGATAAGCTTTATTATTAGAAAAGAAATGCAGAAAAATATAAAAGATTAAATCAAATTAAGCATCCTCACTTAGACTTTTGCCACTTCCTGCAGTAAGTACATAGGCTCCTATTTGAACTAAAAAAATGTAATTCTATATGCTGTTTGCTGATAGCTTGCTTTTTCTTATGTCAAGGACCTCTTTCTTTGTGTACCTATGTAACTGGCAAAATGGCTACATACTGCTCCATTTATGAGTACACTAGACTAGATAGTCTCCTGAGTTAGATATTTTGGGAATCCTCCTCCCCTCCTTTTATGCTGTTGACCATTTTGTCTGCACATAAATGTTTAAACAATTACTATATTTATTTATTTATGAGTCAGAGTTTCACTCTGTCACCCAGTTTGGAGTGCAGTGGTGTGATCTCGGCTCACTGCAATCTCTGCCTTCCACGTTCAAGCCTCCCAGATTCAAGAGATTCTCGTGCCTCAGCCTCCCAAATACCTGGGATTACAGGAGGCTGCCACCACTCCCGGTTAATTTTTGTATTTTTAATAGAGTTGGGGTTTCACCATGTTGGCCAGGATAGTCTCCAACTCCTGGCCTCAAGTGATCTGCCTGCCTCGACCTCCCAACTTGCTAGGATTGTAGGCCTGTGAGCCAGTATGCTCGGCCGCATTATTTCATTTGAATAAAGGCCTAGAAGTAGAATTGCTGCGTTGAAAGAGTATGCATCAGATAAAATTTCGGTACTAGGCCAGGTGCAGTGACTCACGCCTGCAATACTAGTACTTTCGGAGACTGAGGTAGGTGAATCACCTGTGGTCACAAGTTTGAGACCAGCCTGGCCAACGTGGTGAAACCCCACCCCTACTAAAATTACAAAAATTAGCTGGGTGTGATGGTACATGCCTGTAATCCCAGCTACTCCGGAGGCTGAGGCAGGAGTATCACTTGAACCTAGGAGGTGGAGGTTGCTAGGTGGAGGTGAGCTGAGATCATGCCATTGCACTCCAGCCTGGGTGACAGAGTAAGACTCTGTCTCAAGAAAAAAATTGGGTACTATTGCTAAGTAGCCTTTTAGGAAGGTTACAATAGATGTGTGCTTACCAGAACTGTATGATAATACCTCAGTGTTTCACCTTAACTGTCAGGTGTCAGTATATTCAGTCTTCATTATCAAAGCTTAGAGGGGGAATATAATTTATATATTTTTCATATCTATTTTATATCTAATTAAATATGTGAGTTCATCAGAGCTTTGCAGAAGACCAAATATTCCATTTCAAAAAAATGTTTGGAAGTTGGCTTTCACTGTTATGGAAATAATTCAGCTTATCACCCAAATTTTAGTTTATTGATTTCCACTGCTTATGTTTACTTTGGATATACAATGTCAAATTTTGTTTTTTCTTAAGATTTTTAAAAGCATAAAATAGTTACTACTCTTAATTCGGAATGGAGTCACTTCATATTGGCCAATTTTGGGGTTTCTCTGTAACTACCCTGCTTGATAATTTTTGTATTCACTTATATTCAAGAATGTAGTATCTCTTTGTTTTCTCAGCAATTTATATATATATGATATGATTAGATTTGGTATCACCATTAGGGGAGAGGTAGAAAAGGGAGGTTATATAAATTGACTTCTCACTGGAATAATTCTTTGGAGGTTAAGTACTTTGTAAATAAAAAAGCCCATCAAAACCAACCTAACATTTTACTTACCTGCCATTAAATTGTTTTAGATAATTAGCTTGAGTAATGGATTAGGTAAGGTTGTATTCCTGGAGCTTTTGGGGCATCATTTTAAGTAATTTTGTGGTCTTTGAATTAATGTTATAAGTAGATTTAAGGCCTAATAGAGAGGTAAGTGAGTTGGTGTAGAATAGGAGCTTGGGGAAATGACATTTACTGTATTCCTAAATTTACATAGGAAAGGGCTCTATCTTGGGAAAACATACAGTATTTTGTCAGGTAATCTTTGTTATGAAGAAAGTAGAACTATATGGAAAAGAATTTAAATGATAAGCAGGTGAGCTGTAAGCTGTGGGTAGTTAGGTTTGAAAGATACATGCATGTGCCCTTGATAATTATACATACTTTGAATGATAACTGAGTAACAGTTGTTCTCTCTGATAGACTTCATGGGAGACTGTAGGGGGGAAGAAGAAGAATTTTGCAAAAGAAAATTCAGAAAACAAAGAGAATAGAGAGAAGAAAAACGAGAAAGAATCAATTCGTGGACGTGGAAACAACAACCGGAAAGGAAGAGGTGGCAATCGTGGCAGAGAGTGTAAGTACAGACTTTCCACTCAATTTTTTCTCTTCTCTTCTCTCTCTTCAGGTGACCGTCCCGCCTCAACCTCCCAATGTGTTGGGATTACAGGTGTGAGCCACTGCGCTTAGGTTTATGTTTTTTTCTTAGGAGTTTTTATATGTTCTGAACAACTGAAAGATTAGTCCATAGCATTCTTATGAATTCGTTTCCTCAATGCAGAATTTGTTCTAATAATTAACACTAGAAATAAGTGGCACCTGACTAGTTTCATAAGAGGCTCTCATTTGGTTTTATGTTAGCATTGACCTGGGCTGTAGGCAGGTGGTTGTGTAGTGTGTCTTATGACTGCCTTCTGTTATGAGTCAAACTTGTTTGCTAATTTTAGAATGGTGTGTGTGGTGAGGAAGGGGTCAGGGGTCATTTACTTATAGCTAGGTGAAGCGGTGTTTTTCCTCCATTTATGGATACTAATGGTATAGACAAGGGTTAGAATAAGAGGAAAGTTGTTGAATAGACAGGATTTCTCATAGGCAGGTCTCATTTCCATTAGCCCTAGGTTTTCTAGGTTTTGTCACTGTTCATGCAAAACAGCCCTGCCTGCTCTGGCAATGTGTTAATGTAGCTAAGTTATGAAAGAATAAAATGTAAATATTTAACATATCACTTGCTATCTCATATATTCCACTGATATTTATTGAGTATCTACTATGTGGTGGATACTTTTATAGGCATACAGCAATGAATAAAATCGATAAAATCTTTGCCCTTCTAAAACTTATCTTTCAGTGAAGGTCAAATGGGACATAACAATAAAGAGAAAATATTTTATATTAATACTTTAATGGTGTTATGTAGAAATTATGCCATAGGGAAAAACAAAGAGAAATGCAAATTGTGGGAAGAAGTCTGGCCAATTTAAGTGGATTGCCAAGAAAAGCCTCACTGGAATTCATGTGAGTCAACCTCTGAAAGAGGTGACAGGAGCAAGCCATGCCAATATCCTTCATAAAATTTCTGTATTATATACAGCGATTAATGCCAATATAGGGATGAGAAAAAAAGGACTGTGTGTTGGCATCTTCCGGTTAGTATCTTAGAAAAACCCAACTTTAGTTTTTCTAAGAACTCAGTGTTTCCTTGCTAGCTATTATGCTATTCTGTGCCTTTCCAGGCTTTGGACCTAACTAATGAGTAAATTCTGTGATATATTACGTAGTTGTATAATGGTGGTAGTTTTTTTGAAGCAAAAACTTTAGGAGAGGGCAAGTCCACCAAGAAGAAAGAAAAATCAGTATATTATTTTAGTATCTTTCATGAATTTTCATGTGAATTAAGGAAGATGTGATTTCATTATTTAAAAAAATTTTTTTTTGAGACAAGATCTTACTGTCAGCCAGGCTGAAGTGCAGTGGTATGATCACAGCTCACTGCAGCCTTGACCTTCCTGGGCTTAGTTGATCCTCCTACCTCAGCCTCCTGAGTAGCTGGGACTACAAAGTGTATGCCATCATGACCACGCCTGGCTAATTTTTGTATTTTGTATTTTTTCTGAGACAGAGTCTTGCTCACTTGCCCAGGCTGGAGTGCAGTGAGGAGATCTCAGCTCACTGCATCCTCCACCTCTTGGGTCCAAGCAATTCTCCTGCCTCAGCCTCCCGAGTAGCTGGGACTATAGGTGTGTGCCACCATGCCCTGCTAAATTTTGTGTTTTTCGATAGATAGGGAGTTTCTTTGTGTTAGCCCGGCTGGTCTTTAACTCCTGGACTTAAGTGATCTGCCTGCCTCAGCCTCCCAAAGTGCTGGGATTACAGGCGTGAACTACTGCGCCTGGCCAATTTTTGTAGTTTTTTTGTATGGTACCCAGTCTGGTCTCAAGCTCTTGGGCTCAAGAGATCACCCTCTCAGCTGGAAATTACAAGTACCAGAATTACAAGTGTAAGCCACTGTGCCTGACCTCATTCAGTTTTTAAGTCACTTTTGTTTTTGTTTTTCCGATTTCTGAACCTGTTGTTTAAATTGTATGTAGCCTGTTTGGCATTCCTTCTTTGCATTTAATAGGTGCTTGGTAAGATTATATACAAGTGGTTTGGAAATGGAAATTTATTTTTCTGGTCTTTTTCTCTTAGTTAGAGGTGAAGAAAATGGAATTGATTTCAATCAAGTGGGCAAACCTTCAGATCGTGGCAAGCGAGCCCGAGGTAGAGGTAAGCTAGAGTAAGAGAGAAGAAAATGCTTTCATTCTGGGTGAACAAGCGGGCAGTTGCCTTGCTGGACTCTTACTAGGTTTGGCAGTGTGCTCTGAAAGAATGGTAGGTCATCTTAAATCTGATCATTTGTTTATTGATCCTGTAAATGAACTATTTTGGATTATGCAGTTTTGAAGAAACCAAAGCGTTGTTTTTGGATGAGCTGAGAAAGCCCTTTTTATGAATAATTTAAAACTTAAAGCTCTAACCAAAAGTATTGACAAATTATAATTGTATTACATTTGGAATGCAGTGCAGTGGGATTTTTTTAAACCTTAATTTTAAAATACTTTATTGCTAAAACAAAACAAACCTACGATCACTTGAGTCTTCAGCGACTTGTAGTCTTTTTGCTGTAGGGGGGCGGGTCTTGCCTTGATGGTAGTGGTGGTGGTTGCCAGGTTGGGGGTGGCTATGGCAATTTCTCTTTTTAAATTTTTTTAATTTTTAACTTTTTACTGATACATAATATTTAAACACATTTTTGGAGTACATGTGGTACTTTGTTACATGCATAGAATATATAATTATGATGTTGCAGTATTTAGGATATCCATCACCATTAACATTTATCATTTTGAAATGTATAATATGTAATTGTTAAGTGGTCACCTTACTCTACTGTTGAACATTAGAACTTATTCCTTTGTTTTGAGACAGGATCTCCCTCTGTTGCCTAGGCTGGAGTAGTGGCACCATCTCAACTCACTGCAACCTCCACCTCCTGGGCTCAAACAATCCTCCCACTAGGTGGGGCTACAGGCACATGCCACCATGCCCAGCTAATTTTTGTATTTTTGGTAGAGATGGGGTTTCACCATGTTGGCCAGGCTGGTCTCAAACTCTTGGCCTCAAATGATCCACCTGCTTTGGCCTCCCAAAGTGGTAGGATTGCAGGCATGAGCCACCGAGCCTGGCCTAGAATTTATTCCTTCTCTCTGTGTTTTAACCTACGACCAATCTCTTTTCATTCCCTACCCTCTGTACCCATCACCTTCTCTGCCTCTGGTAACTATTATTCCACTGTCTACCTGCATGAGACAACTTTATTAGCTCTTACATGAGTGAGTAACTGTGATGCTTGTCTTTCTATGTCTGGTTTATTTAACACGATGTCTTCTAGGTCCATTCATGTTGCTCCAAAGGACATGATTTCCTTCTTTTTTTATGGCTCAATAGTATTCCAAAGTGTAAATATATCACTTTTTAAAATCCATTCATCTGTTGATGAACACTTGATTCCCTATATTTGTGAATATTGTGAACAGTGGTTCAGTAACCATGGAGGTGTATATATCTCGTTGGCATACTGGTTTCCTTTTGTTTGTATAAATAGCCAGTAATGGGATTGCTGGATCATATGGCAATTTAATTTTTTGTTTTTGATAAATCTACATACTGTTTTCAAAAATGGCTATACCAGTTTATATTCCTACCAATAGTGTATGAAAGTTCCCTTTTTCCTGTATCTGTTTAATTGATTTGGTTAATTAGTTAGATGGAGTGCCGTGATCATAGCTTACTGTAGTCTTGAGCTCCTGGGTTCAGGCAGTCTTCCTGCCTCAGCCACCTCAGTAGTTGGGTTACAAACTATTTTTTGTCTTTTTGATAATAGCTGTTCTAACTGGCATAAGATGATATCTCATTGTGGTTTTCATTTGCATTTTATTGATGTTTAGTGATGAGTATTTTTTTTTTGTATATCTTTTGGCCATTTGTATATTGTCTTTTTAGATCTTTTGTCTACTTTTTTTTTTTTTCTCTTAAGAGATGGTGTCTTACTCTGTTCCCCAGGCTGGAGTGCAGTGGCATGATCATAACTTACTGCAGCCTTGAACTCCTGGGCTCAAGTGATTCTTTCACCTCAGCCTTCTGAGCAGCTGGGGCTATAGGCATGAGCCCCACATACCTGGTTAATTTAAAGAAAAAAATGTTCTTTTAGAGGTGGGGTCTTGGAGTGTTGCCCAGGTTGGTCTTGAACTCCTATCCTCAAGCTGTCCTTCTACCTCAGCCTCTCAAAGCTCAGGGATTACAGGTATGAGCTACTGTGCCCAAGCCGTTTGCCCACTTTTTAATAGGATTATTTAATTTTTGGCTGTTGTTTCCATTCCTTGTATAGTCTGAATATTAGTCCATAGTCAGATGGATATCATCCTGCAAATCTCTTAGATGTTACTTCCTTAATGCTGAGGCTGAAATCCCAGAGATTTGGGCCAGGTGCAGTGGCTTAACACCTGTAATCATTTTGGGAAGCCAAGGCAGGCAGATCACTTGATGTCAGTAGTTTGAGACCAGCCTGGCTAACATGGTAAAACCCTGTCTCTACTAAATACAAAAATTAGCTGGACATGGTGGTCTGTGTCTGTGGTTCCAGCTACTTGGGAGGAACTGAGTAGTTCAATTCTCGTGCCTCAGCACGAGAATCACAGGAAGTGGAGGCTGTAGCGAACTGAGAATGCGCCACTGCACTCCAGCCTGGGTGACTGAGTGAGACTGTCTCAAATAATAATAAAAAACAATCCCAAGGATTCAGTATTATTCTAGGTAAAGGTCTTGTCATATGCCGCGTAGTAAAATTGGTAAAAACCAAGTATAATTCTGCATTCCATGAGCTGAAACTGCTTAGTATTTTTTATATTTAGGATCAGGTTTCTATAAAGATTCAAATTTGCCATTGTCAAAGATAGAAAGATGGCATTGAAGAGTGCTGGCATGTACACCCCTACTAATTTATTAGGTCTTAAACCATGAAGTACACACCTTAAGAAAAAGAAAACAGAGGGTAACAAAAAGAAAGAATAAAATGACTTTACTGACCAGTAAATTTTACTGTTCCTCACTGGAGAGGGTGGTCGCAGTGTAAGACCAACCTTATGTGTGTGATTAGTCCTTACCACCCTTTTCTGGTTAAAATATCATTGCTCTGATATTCTTCTGTTCTTAAGGTTTTAGGAATACATACTAACCCAGCTTCTCCTCTTGCCAAGGAGAGGGTTTTCTTTCTGAGGGTATGTGATCCTTCAGATGCTGCTCCTGGCATGAATGGGCATCTTAGAGAAATAGTCAAATCTTCATGACTGAAATTCCACTGTGGACTACACTGTTGAATCCTTTAATTTTGCCCTTTGACAGTAGGAATCTAGTCACAATGTGTATTTGGATTGGTTGTTTAGAAACACATTTAAGGAATACAAGCTGATCCATGTCATAAGTCGAACAGATTTATTGTTATGAAAACACATTATAGGGAATAACCAGTGAATTGGAGATTGAATATCTGCTGGGTGTGTACTGTTACTACTTTGAGAAAAAGTTGATATGTTTACCTCGGTTCTATTTAGGCTGATAAACCCAAAATCAATAAAAGTTAGCAGACCATGTAAAATCACCATAGTTTTTCTTAATCACAAATAGGCTAGATAAATTCTGCAGGTGGTGTGGTGTTTTATTTGACTTTTTCGTATTCTTTTTGGGACCATATGGTGGCTGTTCATGTAATTTTCTCATCAGTATATATACCAGTGAATAGGAACAGAATGCGAATAATCAAAAACAGTTGATTTGAACTATCTGTATGACAAAATGGGCACTTAATTTTCCTACCAAAATCTATTATGTTTGCTTTATATAAAAACAGCTATGTAGGCAAACTACCTACCTGTTTATTTTTTATTTGTTTTGGTTTTCATTCATAGCTCGATCAGTTGGCCTTACTGGATAGTAAGTTGTGTGGAGCAGAGCTTACATTCAAGCAGAAACCACTTGGAAAATAATTCCTATAGAGTATATCTTTCATAAGCTTTTTTGCTAGTGGAGTATAATTGAGGATTTTTGTAAAGGATTTGGGTTGAAGCAGCATTATTAGAATGTCAGGTAAGTATGTTTGCCAGGATGCCCTTTGACAGCTTGGATGAAACAGGGGCTGCTGGCAGTTCTGCTGAGTTTTTAAAAAGACTTTTCTGAAGCTTAGCCTCAGAGTTGTAAAAATCAACTGCAAGGAATGGGGCCTGTATTGGGATCTGCCAGGTATGTTATGATCACAGGGGAAGGAGCAAAATTGTCTTATATCTTAACAGTTGTTTTCTTCTCACCAATATCCTGAAGAGAGGAAAGAGATAAGCAGAGAGAAATTTTCCATTTCATAGAGATAATGTGAATATTGCTATGATTCTGACAGTATTTTATTTATTTATTTATTTTTATTTTTTATTTTTTTGAGATGGAGTTTCGCTCTTGTTGCCGAGGCTGGAGTGCAATGGCAGGATCTTGGCTCCCACAACCTCCGCCTCCTAGGTTCAAGTGATTCTCCTGCCTAGCCTCCTGAGTAGCTGGGATTATAGGCAAGCACCACCACGCCTGGCTAATTTTGTATTTTTAGTAGAAATGGGGTTTCTCCATGTTGGCCAGGCTGGTCTTGAACTTGCGACCTCAGGTGATCCACCTGACTTGGCCTCCCAAAGTGCTGGGATTATAGGGGTGAGCCACTGCGCCTGGCAATTCTGACAGTATTTTTTGTAGTGTACCTCAGTGTGTTTTTCTCTTCCCTTCCCCCTTCCCCCTTCCCCCTTCCCCCTTCCCCCTCCGCCTTCCGCCTTCCACCTTCCTTCTCTTCTCTCTCTTTTCTTTTGTGGCAGGAGTCTCACTGTATTGCCCAGGCTAGTCTCGAACTCATGAACTCAAGCAGTTCTGCATCAGTGTATTTAAAAAATAATTTCAAGCCAAGTACACTGGCTTATGCCTGTAATCCTAGCACTTTGGAGGGCTGAGGTGAGAGGATCAGTTGAGCTCAGGAGTTCAAGATCAGCTTGGACAACATAGCAGAATCCTGTCTGTTTTAAAAAAAAATTAGTGCCCATCTTTTATTTATTTGTATTTCTGGGTGTATATATGTATTTCCTGAAGTAAATACGCCTATATTATTTTTTTGGTCTTGACATAATTTAGGAGTTCAGAAGTAATATAAAATTTAATGTGGCTCACCATTTTTATGTACTGTATTTTTATTTATTTATTTTTGAGATGGGGTCTTACTCTGTCACCCAGGCTGGTATGCAGAGGTGTGATCTTTGCTCAGTGCAGTCTCCACCTTCTGGGCTCAAGCAATCTTCCCATCTCAGCATCCCTCATAGCTGGGACTACAGGCACATGCCACTATGCCCAGCTAATTTTTTTTATTTTTTGTAGAGATAGGGGTTTGCCATGTTGCTCAGGCTGGTCTCGAACTCTTGAGCTCGAACAGCCCACGCACCTCAGCTTCCCAAAGTGCTGGGATTACAGGCATGAGCCACAGCGTCCATTCTGCTATTTTATTTAACTTTGTTTCGAATGTGCTTTATGCAGAAAAAGATAATATACTTATGGACTTTATGACATAGATCCGTCTTTTTTTCTTTGCTATAGCTGAATGTGTTTATATATTAGAAATGACACTCAGGATTTGAGTTAAAGCGGAATTATTAGAATGTCAGGTAGATATGTTTTCCAGCTTTGCTTTAAGATTTGATTCCATGATACCCCCCCTCCTTTTTTTTTTTTTTTAAAGACAGAGTCTTGCTCTGTTGTCCAGGCTGAGCGATCTTGGCTCACTGTAACCTCTGCCTCCTGGGTTCAAGTGATTCTCCTGTCTCAGCCTCAGGAGTAGCTGGGACTACAGGCTTGTGCCACTGTGCCCGGCTGACTTTTTGTATTTTTAGTAGTGAGAGGATTTCACCAGTTACACATTTATTTATTTATTTATTTTTAATTTTTATTTTTTTTGAAAGAAGAGAGAAAAGGAGAAAGAGCAAAAGAAAGAAAGAAAAAAAAGAATGAAAGAGAGAAAGAGGAAGAGAAAGAGGGAGAGAGAATGGGATTCTTGTTTTATTGCCCAGGCTAGAATGCAGTCTAAAAATGGGTATTAAAAACCTCTTTTATGCCAATAATTGTGCTTA
>CAUYQU010061227.1:0-10105 GCA_963574635.1 Cheracebus regulus | reverse complement strand
ACTCCATCTCAAAAAAAAAAAAAAAAAAAAAAAAAAACAACATGTTCAGTGACAACATAATGAAGAAAATCTGTGACCCTTGATTTTAAGAGCTCGCTGGTGCATAGGAGGGACAGCGTCTTGGAAAGCATGTATAAGGTACAGAAATAGTACAATGGAGAGTGTGTTTATACCTTCACTTCTTTTGGGGAATCATGAAAGGCTTGCTGAGGATGTAGTATTTGGCCAGAGTACTTAAGGCTGAATAAAAGCTTGTCCTGCAAATAGGTGGGAAGTGTTGCATGTGGCAACTTTCTGGGGCCACTGTCGTGAGGGTGGTAAAAAGAATTTACTAAGATACTAGTAGGTAAAGGAAGGCAGATTTGTAAGAGAAACTAGGAAAACATGTTGCAAAGAAGCAACGGGCAGGTCAGCAAGAGAAGAGCTGACTGCGGACAGACAAAGGCTTGCTGGGGATTGCATGGTGTGATGATATGGTGCTTGTGCTGTGTGCTGAAGAGAGCTTTGTGCAGTGCTGATAACACCAAGGTTGCAGTGAGCTAACTTGCCTTTTTTTTTTTGAGACGGAGTTTGACTCTTGTCCAGGCTGGAGTACAGTGGCACAATCTTGGCTCACCGTAACCTCCACCTCCCAGGTTCAAGTGATTCTCCTGCCTCAGCCTCCAAGTAGTGGTATTACAGGCATGCGCCACCACACCTGGCTAATTTTGTATTTTTAGTAGAGATGGGGTTTCTGCATGTTGGTCAGGCTGGTCTCAAACTCGCGACCTCAAGTGATCAGCCTGCCTCAGCCTCCCAAAGTGCTGGGATTACAGGCAGGAGCCACTGTTCCTGGCCTAACTTGCATTTTTCTGTCAGTCGAGAGTCTGCTGATAAGTTAGGAGCAGGAAGATTGTGAATTATTCGTGAGGGAGGACTGTGTGTCCTGGACCACACACAAAGGCTGACTTACAGCTTATCTGCTTTCTCTTTTAGCTTTCCCCGGGTCCCGCCAGCCTCGCTTCTTTTCCCTTACTAGGACTCCACGGTAAGGACATTCCAGACAGAAGGCACACCATGTGGAAAGGCACGTGGGAACCATAAGTAGCCCCACACTGCCGAGACAGAGGGAGGAGGTGATACTGGGATTTGGGGGAGGAGGGGAGGAGCCCCCTTGCTAGAGGGCCAAAGGGCTCAGTTCAGGAGTTTGGACTTTATCTTTTCTTTCTTTTTTTTTTTTATTATAAAAAAGATGGGGTTTCACCCTGCTGGCCAGGCTGGTCTAGAACTCCTGACCTCAGGTCATCCACCCACCTCGGCCTCCCAAAGTGCTACGATTACAGGGGTGAACCACCGCGCCTGGCCTGGACTTTATCTTAAGGAAAGGCAGGAGCCATCAAAAGGGCTAGCTAAAGCTGGGCTGGCCCTTGACTAGGTTTTCTTTTCCTCCTTTCTTTCTTTCTCTTTTTTTTTTTTTTTTTTTTTTTGAGACAGAGACTCTGTCACCCAGGCTGGAGTGCAGTGGTGCAACTTTGGCTCACTGCAGCCTTTGTGATATGGTTTGGCTTTATGTTCCCACCCAAATCTCGCTTGAATTGTAATAATCCCCACGTGTCATGGGCAGGGCCAGGTGGAGGTAATTGAATCATGGAGGCAGTTTCCCCCATACTGTTCTCATGGTGGTGAGTAAGTCTCACGAGATCTGACTGTTTTATAAATGGAAGTTCCCCTGCACAAACTCTCTTGACTGCCGCCATGTAAGATGTGATTTGCTCCTCGTTTGCCTTCTGCCATGATTGTGAGGCCTCCCCAGCCATGTGGAACTGTAAGTCCATTAAACCTCTTTCCTTTATAAATCACCCAAGCTCAGATATGTCTTTATTAGCAGTGCGAGAACAGACTAATACAGTAAACTGGTACCGGGTAGTGGGGTGCTACTGTAAAGACACCCGAAAATGTGAAACAGCTTTGGAACTGGGTAACAGGTTGGAACAGTTTGGAGGTCTCAGGAGAAGACAGGAAAATATGGGAGTTTGGAACCTCCTAGAGACTTGGAGGGCTCCAAAGACAGGAAGATGTGGGAAAGTATTGAACTTCCTAGAGACTTGCTGAATGGCTTGACCAAAATGCCAATAGTGATACGGACAATAAGGTCCAGGCTGAGGTGGTCTCAGATGGAGATGAGGAATTTTTTGGGAGCTGGAGTAAAAGTCACTCTTGTTATTCTTTAGTAAAGAGACTGGCAGCATTTTGCTCCTGCCCTAGAGATCTGTGAAACTTTATCATGAGAGATATGATTTAGGGTATCTGTCAGAAGAAATTTCTAAGCAGAAAAGCATTCAAGAGATTTGGGTGCTGTTAAAAGCATTCAGTCTTGGCTAGGTGTGGTGGCTCACGCCTGTAATCCCAGCATTTTGGGAGACCAAAGCCAGCGGATCACTTGAGTTTGAGACCAGCCTGGCCAATATGGCAATTCCCCGTTTCTACTAAAAATACAAAGATTAGCCAGGCAAGGTGGCATGCACCTGTAATTCCAGCTACTTGGGAGGCTGACGCACAAGAATTGCCTGAACTCAGGAGGCAGAGGTTTCAGTGAGCCAAGATTGTGCCGCTCCAGCCTGGGTGACAAAGTGAGACTGTCTCTAAAAAATAAAACTAAAAAGTCAGTTTTATGTATTCACAAAGATATGATTTGGAATTGGAACTTCTGTTTGAAAGGGAAGCCGAGCATAAAGGTTTAGAAAATTTGCAGCCTGATGATGCCATAGAAAAGAAAAACCTATTTTCTGAGGGGAAATTCAACCTACTGCATTAATTTGTGTAATTAACGAGGAGCCAAATGTTAATCACTAACACAATGGAGAAAATGTGTCCAGGACATGTCAGAGGTCTTCATGGCAGCCCCTTCCATCATAAGCCTGGAGGCCTAGGAGGAAAACATGGTTTCCTGGGCTGGATTCAGGGCCCTGCTGCTTTGTGCAGTCTTGGGACTTGGTGCCCTGCGTCCCAGCCGTGGCTTAAAGGGGCCAACATAGCGCTCAGGCCATTGCTTCATCAGGTGAAGCCCCAGGTCTTGGCAACCTGAACCTGGTATTAGGCTTGAGGGTGCACAGGAATTAAGAATTGAGGTTTGGGAACCTTTGCCTAGATTTCAGAGGATGTACGGAAATACCTGCATGTCCAGGCAGGTGTGCTGCAGGGGCAGAGCTCTCATGAAGAACCTCTGCTAGGGCAGTGCAGAAAGGAAATGCGGGGTCCGAGCCCCCACACAGAGTCCCCACTGGGGCAGCACCTAGTGGAGCTATAAGAAGAGGGCCCTGTCCTCCAGATCACAGGATGCTAGACCCACCAACAGCTTACAATGTGCACCTGGAAAAGTCACAGACACAACACCAGCCCATGAAAGCAGCTGGGAGTGGGGCTGTACCCTGCAAAGCCACAGGATGGAGCTTCCCAAGACCATAAAAACCTATCTCTTGGTGGGGGGGTAGGGGGTGGGGGGTGAAAAAAAAAACCTACCTCTTGTATCAGTGTGACCCGGATGTGAGACATGGAGTCAAAGGAGATCATTTTGGAGCTTTAAGATTTAATGACCACCCTGCTGGAGTTTGGACTTGCATGGGGACTGTAACCCCTGGATTTTGGCCAATTTCTCCCATTTAGAACAGGTGTGGTTACCCAGTGCCTGTACTCCTGTTGTATCTAGGAAGTGACTAACTTGCTTTTGATTTTACAGGCTCATAGGCAGAACAGACTTGCCTTGTTTCAGATAAGACTTTGGACTTGGACTTTTGGGTTAATGCTGAAATCAGTTAAGACTTCAGGGAACTGTTAGGAAGGCATGGTTAGTTTTGAAATATGAGGACATGAGATTTGGGAGGGGCCAGGGGTGGAATGATATGGTTTGGCTCTGTGTCCCCCACCCAAATCTCACCTTGAATTGTAATAATCCCCACGTGTCAAGGACAAGGCCAGGTGGAGATAATTGAATCATGAGGTTGGTTTCTCCCACACTTTTCTTATGGTAGTGATTAGGTCTCATGAGATCTGATGGTTTTATAAAGGGGAGTTCCCCCTGCACAAGCTCTCTTGCCTGTCACCATGTAAGATGTGACTTTGCTCCTCATTCACCTTCTGCCATGACTGTGAGGCCTCCCCAACCATGTGGAATTGTAAGTTAGTTCAACCTCTTTCCTTTATAAATTACCCAGTCTGGGGTATGTCTTTATTAGCAGCGTGAGAACAGACTAATATACTCCATCTTCCGGGTTCAAGCAACTCCTGTGCCTCAGCCTCCCAGGTAGCTGGGATTACAGGTGTGTGTTTCCATACCCAGATAATTTTTGTATTTTTAGTAGAGATGGGTTGCACCATGTTGGCCAGGCTGGTCTCGAACCCCCATGCCCTCAGATGATTCACCCACCTCAGCCTCCCAAAGTGCTGGGATTACAGGTATGAGCCACCATGCCTGGCCAAGGTTTGCATTTTAGAAAGATTTCTGTGCAACCTCAAAAACAGGATTACAGAGGAAAAAAGGCAAGGAGATAAATCAGGAGAGTTTTGCATTAATTCCTGTGAGGGTGATCAGGTTCCAAACTAGAGCAGGGGAGGTGGAGAGGAGGGTTGGTGATTGAATGTGGAGGGGTTGGGGGATTTGGATGGTGGAGGAAGACTGAGTTGTCACCAGTCCTGGGGAGCCCACCCAACTTTTTTTCATGGCCCTTTGCTTGGCTAAGCCTAGTCTGTGGATCAGCCACAAGCTTGGTAGAAATGCATTCTCAGAACCCTCCTAAGGCCTACTTGAACCAGAATCTGCATTTGAGTGAGTGCAGTGGCTCATACCTGCAATCCCAGCACTTGGGAGGCTGAGGCAGGTGGATCACTTGAGGTCAGGGGTTTGAGACCAGCCTGGCCAACATGGTAAAACCCCATCTTTACAAAAAAAAAAAAAACAACAAAACCCAAAAATTAGCCAGGCATGGTGGCAGGCATCACAGCTACTTGGGAGGCTGAGGCACGAGAATTGCTTGAACTTGGGAGTAAGCCGAGGTTGTGCCACTACACTCCAGCCTGAGCAACAGCGAGACTTCATCTCAAAAATAAAAGAATCTGCATTTGAACAAGGTCTCTGGTTGATTCCTAGGTGCCTTTAGGTTGAAGAAGCAGAGCTCAGGAAAGCATTGCTTTCATTCACCCTTTCATAGCCAGCTGGCCTCCAAATTTATCAATTTGGTAAAGATAGATTTACTGTACATAGCTTTTTGTATAATTTTTTTTTTTCAGAGACAGGGTTTTGCCATTTTGGCCAGGCTGGTCTTGAACACCTGACCTCAGGTGATCTGCCCGCCTTGGCCTCCTAAAGTGTGAGCCACTGTGCTCAGCCTTTTTTTTTTTTTTTTTTTTTGAGACAAGAGTCTCACTCTGTTGTCCAGGCTGGAGTGCAGTGGTGCGATCTCGGCTCACTGCAACCTCCACCTTCCAGGTTCAAGCAATTCTCCTGCCTTAGCCTCCTGAGTAGCTGGGACTACAGGCATGTACCACCACACCCGGCTAACTGTATTTTTAGTAGAGATGGGGTTTCACCATGTTGGTCAGGCTGGTCTCAAACTCCTGACCTAGTGATCCACCCATCTCAGCCTCCCAAAGTGCTGGAATTATAGGCGTGAGCCACTGTGCCCGGCCAGGTAGGTTTACCGTAAAGGTGCCGGGTTAAAGGACGTATCACAATATAATCGTGTTCAATAGTATCTGGTACCAGAAGTATCTGGGTAATGGAAAAGAAACAGGTTTGAAACGTACAAGGCCAGCCAAGTGACGCAAAATAGACAGCTGGCAGGAAGAAGCCAAGAGGGAGATTTCTCTGAGCCCCAGCCCCTGCTGGTTCATTTCCACATTTCAGACTTGCAGCATGTTTTCATGTGTAACAGTCAATAAGCAAGACTAATGTTTATCGTTTAACACCTAAGAGGGAGCGCATTTTCTACAATGGCTAACTTGTTTAAGGGGATTTTTAAAAAAATCAACAGGGAAATGACTTTGAGCCCTTGTCACTCAAAAGTTTCCTGTAGTGGCTCACACCTGTAATCCAAGCACTTTGGAGGCCAAGGCGGGCGGATCACCTGAGGTCAGGAGTTCAAGACCAGCCTGACCAACATGGTGAAACTCCGTCTTTAAAAAAAAAAAAAAAAAAAAGTTTCCGGTAATCTTTGCACTTGTAGCTGAGGCAGGACAGAACAAAGAATTTTTAGGACCTGATGCAGGCTTTGAACAGGGGTCCTAACTCTGGGGTTCTGAAAACACCTTTTTGTGATTAAATGTTAAGACCAGGCTAGGCACAGTGGCTCACACCTGTGATCCCAGCACTTTGGGAGGCCAAGGCCGGTGGATAACTTGTGGTCAGGGGTTCGAGACCAACCTGGCTAATATAGTGAATATCTATCTCTACTAAAAATACAAATTTTAGTCAGGCTTGGTGACACACGCCTGTAGTCCCAGCTACTCGGGAGGCTGAGGCAGGAGAATCACTTGCACTCAGGAGGCGGAGGTTGCAGTGAGCCGAGATCACACTGCTGCACTGCAGCCTGGGCAACAAAGTGACACTCTGTCTCAAAAAAAAGACCTAAGTGAACCACCAACAATATGTGAAAGTGTTTCTCTACCCCACCACTGCCCCACCAGAGGGGACTGTCCAACTTTTGAATCTTTGCAATGTGATCAATTAGAAATGGAGTCTCACTGTAGTTGTTTTTTTCTCTTATTGCAAGTGAACCTTGACATCGTGTTGATAGTACATCTTTTAATATCTCAGCCAGGCCTGGTGGCTCACGCCTGTAATCCCAGCACATTGGGAGGCCAAGTTTGGCTTTTTCCCCAACCCCGTGTCTTCACATAATCTTCCTTCTGTGTGTGTCTGGGTCCTAATTTCCTCTTCTTAAAAGTATATCCCAATGACTCATTTTACCTTAATTCCCTCTTTAAACACCCTATCTCCAAATACCCTCACATTCTTTTCTTTCCTTTTTTTTTTTTGAGGTGGAGTTTCATTCTTTTCTCCCAGGCTGGAGTGCAGTGGTGCAATCTTGGCTCACTGCAACCTCCTCTGCCTCCTGGGCTCAAGTGATCCTCTCACCTCAGCCTATTGACTAGCTAGGACCACAGGCGCATGCCACTATGCCTGAGTGCTGGCACCACAGGCATGAGCCACCACACCCAGCTACTTTTTTCTTTCTAATCTGATGCTTTTCATTTAATTGTTTTACCTAAATTGTCTGGCTAATACCTGCAGTATAATGTTGAAGAGGCAAGAGGCACTTCTTTTCTTTTTAGACAGAGTCTCACTCTGTCACCTGGGCTGGAGTGCAGTGGTGTGCCTCCTAGGATCAAGTGATTTTCCTGCCTCAGTCTCCCAAGTAGCTGAGATTACAGGCGTGTGCCACCATGCCCAGCTAATTTTTTGTATTTTTAGTAGAAATGGGGTTTCACTATGTTGGCCAGGCTGGTCTTGAACTCCTGACCTTGTGATTTGCCTGCCTCGGCCTCCCAAAGTGCTGGGATTACAGGCTTGAGCCACTGTGCCCGGCCGGTAAGAGCCACTTCTTGTTTCTGATTTTAGGTGGAAAATATCTAGTCTTTCACCATTATCATGTTAACTGTAGATTTTTCTTAGATGCCCTTTATCTGGTTGAGTTTGTACAGTGTTTTTACCATAAAATGATTTTAAATTTTGTCAAATGCTTTTTCTGCATTTATTGAGATGATCATGTGGTTTTGTATTTTATTCCTTTCATATGGTTTATTACATTAATTGACTTAAAGATATTAAACCAACCATGTATTCCTAGGATAACTCCCACTTGGTTATTGTGTATAATTCTTTGTCACTGGATTCAGTGTCCTAGTATTTTGTTGACAATTTTTGCAACCATATGCAGAGGTATTATTTTGTAGCTTCCTCTTCTTATGACATCTTTGTCTGGATTTTGTTATTAGGGTAATACTGATCTCACAGAATGACTTGGGACATAATCCCTCCTCTTCTGTTTTTTGGAAGAGTTTGTGAAGAATTGGTAAAATTCAGTAATGAAGCCCCTCTGGGCTCCAGGGTTGTGTGTGTGGGGCGGGGGCGGGGCGGGGGCGGGGCGGGGGGTGGTTTGGGAGGGATAGGTTTTTGGATTACTAATTCAATCTCTTCACTTGTTATAGATCTCTTCAAAGTGTTTCTTCTTGAGTTGGTTTCAGAAGTTTGTCTCTAAGAATGTGTCCATTTCATCTGAGTTACCTAATTCACTGGCATACAACTATTCATAGTATTCCTTCAAGGTTGGTAGTAATGTCCCAACCAAAGTCTTTTATCTCTGATTTTAATAATCTGAGTCTTTTTTTTTTCTTGGTCAAGCTACTGCTTCCGTGAACAACCAAGGGTATGTTTTTTTCCTCCACTCGAAATCAAGTCAGCCACTTCCAGCAGTGAAGCTGCTTATTTTTAAGGCTATCCTGCTTAGTAGAACTACCTAGCTGGTTGAACTGAGGGGTTGGGAGTGGGGAAGGAAGGTGGTTTTGGGGGATGGGAGTAGCTCCAGGCCAAAATACTAGACTCCCAGTGTTCTTACCCAAGATAATGATTACTTTTTGAGACAGGATCGGTCTCTGTCACCCAGGTGGGAATACAGTGGCATGATTACAGCTTGTTGCAGCCTTGACCCCCTGGGCTGGGGTGATCCTCCCACCTTAACCTCCAGAGTAGCTGGAACTACAGGCACATACCACCACGGCTAGCTAATTTTTGTATTTTTTGTAGAAACAGGTTTTCACCATGTTGGCTGGGCTGGTCTTGAACTCCTGACCTCAAGTGATCTGCCTGCTTTGGCCTCCCAAAGTACTTGGATTACAAGTGTGAGTCACAATGCCTGGCCCACCAAGATTCCTGACTTTTCTTAATTTGTTATATACCTTTGGTTGATTTCTACAGTCCTGAATGAAATGGTTGGTTTTGGCAATTTTGCTCGTTTTTTTTTTTTTTTTTTTTTTTTTTTTTTTTAAGACGGAGTTTCACTCGTTTCCCAGGCTGGAGTGCAATGGTGTGATCTCTGCTCACCATAACCTCTACCTCCCAGGTTCAAGCAATTCTCCTGCCTCAGCCTCCAGAGTAGCTGGGATTATAGGCATGCACCACCACACCTGGCTAATTTTGTATTTTTCTTTTTCTTTTTCTTTTTTTTTTTTTTTTTAAGTAGAGACAGGGTTTCTGCATGTTGGTCAGGCTGGTCTTAAACTCCCGACCTCAGGTGATCTGCCTGCCTTGGCCTCCCAAAGTGCTGGGATTACAGGCGTAAGCCACCACACCTGGCCTCGTTTGTTTTTTAAGACAGAGTCTGGGTTGCCCAGGCTGGAGTGCAGTGGTGAGATCACAGCTCTCTGCAGCCTGAACCTCCCCCACTCAAGTGATCCTCCTGCAGCGTTCTGAGTAGCTGGGACTACAGGCACACCATCATGCCCGAATTTTTTTGTAGACAGGGTTTCATCATGTTGCCCAGGCTTATCTCAAACTTCAAGCAACTTGCCTGCCTTGGCCTCCCAAAGTGTTGGGATTACAGGTGTGAGCCACTGTGCCCAGCCAATTTTGCTGTTTTAACATTGCTTTTTGGGGAGAGATTTGCCAAGTTCCTCACTCAGCCATTCATGGATATATAATCTTAACCAATATATTAATTCTCACTGTATAGACTATGAATGACTCCTAAAAGCAGATGATTTTCAGGCTTCTTTGGACTATATTAATATAACATATTAAATAGCTACCACCTATTGAGTACCTACCATTGGGATAGCTGTTTTATAGATAAATATATTCCACAGCCCTCAGTGTTGTTTTGTGGATATTATTCCTATCACAAATGAGAGAAGCAAGGCTAAAGGAACTTGCCTAAGATCTATTTTTTTTAAATGGCATTTTAGGTTTGGGGTACATGTGAAGAACATGCAAGATTGTTGCATAGGTACACACGTGGCAGTGTGATTTGTTGCCTTCCTCCCCTTCACCTATATCTGGCATTTCTCCCCATGCTATCTCCCCCCAACTCCCCACCCCTCACTGTCCCTCCCCTATTTCCCCCCAACAGACCCCAGC
>CAUYQU010061226.1:0-34152 GCA_963574635.1 Cheracebus regulus | reverse complement strand
CCTCTTTTTGCTTTTTTAAAAGTATGTTTTTACATTTTTTGTAAACTTTTTTTTTTTTTTTTTTTTTTTTTTTTTTATGGTGAGAGTCTCTCACCCAATAGGAAAAAAACACTGCTTTAACTCTTTCTCCCCAGCAAATTAACTCACTTAAATTCAACTAATTATTTTTTTTAGTATAAACAAGATAAAATATATCAAGAAGGAATTTAAAACACTTGAAACATCAGATTGGTTTCTAAAAAATCTTTTATATTCACTTTGGTTTAGTTTGATTAGTAGGGGTTGGGGAGAGAAATACACTGAGAAGTATATAATAAGTATAAATATTTTCCTATTATGAACAGATATTCACAATGGTGATTTATTTTATTAGCTTGTTTTGTGTGTATGTGTCTGCACAGCTCATGGACAATTCTTTTTTCTATTTCCCATTAGAAGATTTGAGAAATCATATGATTCTTTTAATTTTTAATTATTTCTTCTTTCTCAACCCAACCTTGAAATCAGGATGGAGAGCCAGTTCGCCCAGGAGTAGCCATGACTGATCTTGCCACAGGCTTGTACGCATATGGAGCTATTATGGCTGGATTGATACAAAAATACAAAACTGGGAAAGGACTCTTCATTGATTGTAACCTACTGTCATCCCAGGTAAAAATCCAAATAACATTTCAGATAACGTTATAAAAACTGTGTCTGGGTTATACCTTTTCAGATCAAATTCTCTGATTACATGTATAAAAACATACAAAAACGAACACAACAACAACAAAAACTGCTTTGCTTTGATGTACTTGTTTTCATATTAAAATATGTGGACCATGAAGATTTTGTTATAATGTAGACATCGTTGTTGAACTCAAATTTTCCAGGGTGTTTTTACTAGAATGTGTCTGTTGCTTCTTGTGAAACTAGAGATATAGTTGCTTCACATGTGCTCTATAACTTCTTTTGACTTGTTTCTTCACCTTTTATGTGCCATGGATCCTTTTGGTAGTCTGGTGAAGTCTGGACCTTTCCCTACAATTGTGTTTTTGAACACATAAAATGAGGTACTTAGGATTACAAAGGAAGCCAGTTATATTGAAATATATTCAATGGAAAAATCAATTTTGCATTATAAAAATATGTATAATTTTTACTAACACATCAAACCACAATATTTAATAGTGGGTATAACACTATTACAATTTTGAAGTTGTGTTGAGCATAAGTGGTATTTCATGATATCTGTAGTAATTGTAATATGGTACAAAGATATGTATAATATTT
Organism: Cheracebus regulus; assembly: GCA_963574635.1. Taxonomy (NCBI): domain Eukaryota; kingdom Metazoa; phylum Chordata; class Mammalia; order Primates; family Pitheciidae; genus Cheracebus; species Cheracebus regulus. The sequence continues at coordinate 32,880 of CAUYQU010061226.1, read as the reverse complement.
ATTTGTGATCAAGTCATAGGTACTGCTATGGTTTGTCACCTACATTTATAATAGAAGAAAGTGCTAAAGTTTAGTTAGAGGTTGATGAAAATAAAGATATAATTTTTTTTTTACTCAAGTTGATTAACTCCCAGGAATCTGTCCATAGACCCCAGATTAAGAATTCCTGGTTTCCATAGTTATCAGTTATGTTGTGCTAAATACTAAACTGAGGGAATAAAAGGGTTAACTCACTGTCAAAATGACATTTTGCCTTCTTTTCACTGGATCAGACCCAGATGCTGTACCATATGTGGAAGTTGATTCTGAATAGATAATTTTTCCATGATAGAAAAAGAAAATATCTGATTTGTGCAAGGAGACATTTTACTGTGGGAAAAACTACTTTCTAGACATAGAGACCCCAGTTGGGAATTTCAGATTTAAAAGGCATACATGGGAAAATAGTAAACTTGGAACACAGCTTTGGACTTTTTTTCCTCTTAGGCAAAATTAAGGAGGTGTATAGAAATAAAAAACATCAATATGGTTGAAAATGAAATATTACGTATGAGTTTTTATATAACAGTAGCTTTGAGTCGCACTCAGAATTTTAATGTTTCTATAAAAAGGTAAAAGAGCTCTTTTCAAATGAATGGTCTCACTCCTTAGTAGAGAATTATAGATGTTAGGTATAGGAAGGTGCAGAAAGTCTTCTCTTCCCTAAATTTTAAGCTGTAAGGAACCTGAAGTAGGGTAAGCAACTGAATAAAAGTTGCACACCCAATAGGTACGGAAGCCATGAAGGTTTCTTGGGTGTGTGCAGTCACAGGTGGCCCTGGGCTTAGTTAAATGTTCTGCTGTCACTGTATTGAATTCGTTAATAACTTCAACAGGAGGCCCTACAGTTTTTTATTTACACCAGGACTCACAGATTATGTAGCAGGTCCTGGAGCTGGGACTCTACTTAGATCTCCTGATTTTTACCTATACTGCTTTACTCTGATTTATAAAAAGTATTGTATTTAAATGAGTATTGTAGAGTTTAATTCAGTTCTAGCATCTAACTAGCGGTTCACCATGTGAAGGTGTGTATTTCCCTGGGAGTAAGGGTGGGGAAGGTAGAATCACTTGCAGGGCACAATGACTGCAAACTCACGCCTATACAAACAGCTATATAGTCCATCCTTTTTGATGTGTGTATGCGCATGTGTGTGTCTATTTTTACTGTCCATGTTTCTCCCTGAGACTATAAGTTCTATGACTGCTGGGACAATGTTTTTGCTTACCATGATATCCTTAATGCTCAGCCCAGCCTTTATTAAAGATTGGCTTTTACAATCTTTTGAGATCAATGTGAGAAATACTATTACCAATGGGAATGTCTTGTAACCTTTAGGTTTGCCAGGGAAGATGAGAAAAGGTAGTAAACCATTAGAATTAGGATAAGTACTTGATAAACAGCTAATGATGAGATGATTTGCTTTTGGCAAACACAGTAGAAGCGATTTGGCCTGTTGTACTACAGTTAAGTCAGATTGCCAAAATATTAGTGTATTTAAGTCTCATTAACTATCTATCTATCTTTTTTTTTTTTTTTTTTTTTAGATAGGATCTCACTCTGTTGCCCAGGCTGGAGTATGGTGGCACGATTCAGCTCACTGAAACCTCTGCCTCTCAGGTTCAAGTGATTCTTCTGCCTCAGCCTCCCAAGTAGCTGGGACAACAGGCATATACCAAAACACCCAGCTAATTTTTTTTGTATTTTTTGGTAGAGACATGGTTTCACCATGTTGGCCAGGCTGGTCTCGAGCTCCTGACCTAGAATGATCCATTGGCCTAGGCCTCCCAAAGTGTTGGTATTACAGGTGTGAGCCACTGCGCTCGGCTAGAGCCACTGTGCCCAGTAAGAGTTCTTTTTCTTTGTCCATAAATTCTGTTAGGTGATGGTCTTTTAAGGCAAAGAATATGTCTCTTTGTATACTTGCTACAGCTACCCCGTTCAGAATAGCTTCTGGGCTGTGAGTAGTGGTTAGAGAACTTCAAAAAGCAGTTGTAAAAGATAATTTATTCTATAGCTTACCTGACATGCAAGGCAATGCATGGTAAGAACTTTTTCACTCTCTGGATCCACTGCATCCTTAGCTCTGTTTTCCTCTATCTTTTTGCTTCTGCCTTATTCCTTGTCTCTGGCTTCTGTTTCTTCTCATGTGCCCTTCTCTAGCCTGGGCATCTCTTTTCTCCTCTTTTCTCTCTCATCTTTCTTTTCTTTCTTGTTTTCATTTCTCTTCTATGCTCTCGGCCTTCTTCCTTCTCCGTCCCCTTTTTCCATCCTTCCATATGTGGAACTAAGGTTGTAGCAGTTTTGGTTTCAGATCTTACATTTTGTTTCTCATGCTGTTGCCCAGGTTGGAATTCAGTGGTGTGATGATAGCTCACTGCAACCTTAAACTCCTGGGCTCAAACAATCCTCCTTCCTCAGCCTCCCTAGTAGCTGGGACTACAAGCATATAGCGTTATGCTTGACTCATTTTTATATTTCCTTTTTGGAGATAGGGGAGATCTGTCTATGTTGCCCAGGCTAGTCTCAAACTCTTGGCCTTAAGGGATCTTCCTGCCTCGGCCTCCCAACATGCTGGTATTACAAATGTGAGCCACTGCATCCAGCCAGATCTTAGATTCTTATACCGTCTTATTCTGGAAAGTTTCAGAATCTTACAGTAGTTCTTATGAGAGAAAAAGGAAATTCCCTTTCCTAGAAGTCCCAGAAAACAAGAACATAATTTCACTGTTTAAATGACCATTCCTAAAGTGATAAATGGGACCTGAAAGATAGAATACACTGAGTGGCTTAAGCAATCCCTGGTACTAGAGATCGGGTAAACTCCACCCAGACTGTATGGCTGAAACTGGGGGACAGGTGATTCCTCCAAAGAATGGCATGGTTATTTTTTGGCCAGAAGAGAGGAAAATGGATGTTGGGGATGCATCCACAAGTATTTACTGCCCTAATATGTAGGGTTGTTTTTAGGATATAATGCATTAAAGGATGTGAAAAATACTTTGTAAATTAGAAAGTATTTTGCTGATGACAAGCATTAATTTTACTAGGTTATTGAAAAAATACTTCAGTGTTAGTAATGTGCTGAGATTAAAAAGTTGGTTAATAACATAATTTTATCAGAATTATTGTAACTTTTCCTAATAGATAAACCTTGACTGTTTTCAATTTGTCTTTCAATTTAAGATAACGCTTATAGAGTCTAGATCCAAAAACCAACCACAACATGATTAAAATCTGCTTTATGTAAATAAGGAGTGCTATTTCTAGGTACTTTTCAAAAAAGCATAACAGTAAACTTCACCTTTTTTTAAAATTAAAAAATATTATTCTTAAAAATATAAATGTTCACCTGCATTAAGCAGGTAACATTTGAACTTAATTCCAGCTGCCTGGAAAATGAATACAATTTCATGCAGTAGTAAAAAACACCCTTTTCTACTCATTCTGTTTATATTACATAGAATGACAAATGAATAATTATAACAGTCAATGTTTGTGGCTAAAAATGAAATTGTTATACTCTTCTTAAAAGTGATCCAGTGTAAGAAAGACAAATTACACTCAATTTGAATAGTAGCTAATTATTAACTCAGAAATGATTGCCTCAGCCACAACAAAACCATTTCAAGTAGTTCATTGTAGAGACATGACAATTGCCAGGATGTGGTTTGTAGTGGCACCAAATTTTTTTATAGTTTTAAGTCTATAAACTTTTAACCCTTGTCAAAAATTCTTTTGATTTTTTTAAAAAGTCTGAATATAATTTAGATTTGTCCAGTCAAGACAACTAACATCAGCATTTAAAGTGTTCTTTAGATGATATTGGTAAATAACAAGGAAGTGGGTTTGGATGTGGTTCTACTTATTCTGTTGCTCTGTTCTTCTGTTGTGGCTTATAGAAATATCTTTTGGAAGTTTTAATATCCTTCCTGTACTTAATTGCAACCAGGCTCCCTTAATTACTACTACAATGAGTTAGTTTTTTAGCACTATAATTATTTTCACATATAGAATGTTTTGTCACTTTTGATGTCACCATCCTTTACTCACATATGTACATTGGTCATATTATAATATATGAACATATATGAGAAGATACAGTTTTAATTCTTATCATTTTGATTGATAAACTTTTGACTCTCAAACAAGTATAGTCATCTAAAATTCATTGTTTTGTGTCCTTAGATATACCAGTGTTTCTGCTTATTTAAAAAAAACTCTGTATCTTTTTTAAAAACAATTTTATTTAAGTGTATATTACATATAATAAAAATTATAACTTAGCAATTTTAGTAAGTTTAGTGAGTTATGTAACCATCACTATTAATCAGGTTTTGATGAGTACCCATATTGTTACTTCTGGTGTGGGTCTTGCCTGTGAGGTTAGAATGGACCAGTTTTGAGTCTGGAGAGATCTGAGACTGAGCTGACTTAAAAGAAGGAGCCCATTATGACTTCTGTGGGCCCTGGCAACTTTGGCCTTTGTGGGTCCTTTCCTTCATACAGATATTAAAAATTATATTCTATAATTGCATTGGTATAAAGATGAATATAATTCATTATTCTGCATTTATTATTATTATTATGCTTTTTTCTCTAATTTTAAATGAAATGGAAATGGAAACATTTTTGTGTACCCCTGAAGTATTGTGGGCCTTAAGCATTGTGCCTACTGTGCCTAACTGATAGGTCAGCTCTAGAAGAATTACCTTGAGAAAAGCCCATGAATGTACAAATCTGTGAGGAAAGACAGTTGTATATCCAGGAAGAAAGTAGAGCTGAAAGCTGAGATTGAGTTGAAGCATGAGTATAGGATGGAAAAGTAGAGAGGCAGCACAGTCTATGACTAAGGAAATTGGGAGAACTCCTCAAGGGGAGTTTTGTTTTTTTCTTCCTTTGAGAGAGAAGGAAAAACAGAAGGTTATAGCAGAAACTTGGGAATGATACTAGCTGTGGGCTTGTGATATATAGCTTTTATTGTGTTGAGGTACATTCCTTTATACCTAATTTATTTAAAGTTTTTTATCATGTGAAGATGTTGAATATTGCTAAATGCTTTTTCTGTATTCACTGAGACGACTGTATAATTTTTATCCTTCATTCTGTTAATGAATCCAAAGTGGTCTTGGGTGAAAAACACAAAACTGGAGGCATCATAAGTCTTGATTTCAAAATATACTACAAAGCTATTGTAATCAAAACAGCACGGTATTGGCATAAAGACAGGCATGTAGACCAAAGGAACAGCATAGAAAGCCCAGAAATAAATACACACAGTTACAGTCAATTGATTTTTTGTTTGTTCGTTTTTGTTTTTGTTTTTTGGAGACAGGGTCTCACTCTGTCATCCAGGCTGTCCAGTTTAGTGGCACAATCTCACTCACTGCAACCTCTGCCTCCTGGGTTTAAACAATTATCCTGCCTCAGCCTCCCGAGTAGCTGGGATTGTAGTCATGAACCACCAAGCCCAGCTCTTTTTTGTATTTTTAGTAGAGATGGGGTTTCACCATGCTGGCTAGGCTGTTCTTGAACTCCTGACCTCAAGAGTACTGGGATTACAGGTGTGAGCCACTGAACCTGGCCTGAATATTCAGTTTTACCAATACCATTTATTGGAGAGACTGTCCTTTCCCTATTGTGTGTTGTGGCATCTTTGTCAAAGATCAATTGACTGACCAGGCACAGTGACTCATGCATGTAGTCCCAGCATTTTGGGAGGCTAAGGTGGGCGAATCACTTGAGGTCAGAAGTTCCAGACCAGCCTGGCCGATGTAGTAAAACTCCATCTCTACTAAAAATAAAAAAAATGAGCTGGTGTGGTGGCATGTGCCTGTAGTCCCAGCTACTCAGGAGGCTGAGACACAAGAATCGTTTGAACCCGGGAGATGGAGGTTGCAGTGAGCCAAGATTGCATCACTGCATTCCAGCCTGGGTGACAGAGTGAGACTCTGTCTCAAAAACAAACAAACAAACAAACAAACTGAATATTCAGTTGCAGAAGAATGAGATTGGACCCTTATCTTACACCACATACAAAAATCAATTCAAAATGGGTTAAAAGGGCCAATGCAGTGGTCTGTAATCCCAGCATGCAGGAGTATCACTTGAGGTCAGGAGTTTGGGGTCAGCCTGGCCAATGTAGTGAGACCCTGTCTGCACAAAAAAATACAAAAATTATCTGGCCATGGTGGTGAGCACCTGTAATTCCAGCTACTTGGGAGGCTGAGGTAGGAGAATTGCTTGAACCCAGGAATTAGAGGTTACACTGAATTATGAGCACGCCACTGAACTCCAGCCTGGGCGACAGAGCAAGGCTCTATCTCTAAATGTAATGAAATAAATAATATGGATTAGAGACTGAAACATAAGATCTAAACTGTTAGACTAGGAGAATAAAACAGGAAAAAAACTTCTTGACTTTTTTTTTGGTGAAGATATTTGGATATGAGCGAAAAAAGCACAGGCAGTACAAGCAAAACTAAAACGAGATTGCATCAAACTAAACAGCTTCTGCACAGCAAAGGAAACAAAAAAGTGAAGAAACAACTTATAGAATGGGAGAAAATTTTTGCAAAGCATACATCTGATAAGGGGTTTTTATCCAAAATTTATAAGGAACTCAAACAATTCAATAGCAAGGAAAACAACCCCGTTAAAAATTGGGCAAATGACCTGAATAGACTTTTCTTTTTCTTTTCTTCTCTTCTTTGTGTCTTTCTCTTTTTCTTTCTTTTTCTTTTCTTTCTCTCTTTCTTTTTTCTCTTTCTCTTTCTCTTTCTCTCTCTCTCTCTCTCTCTCTCTCTCTCTCTTTCTCTCTCTCTTTCTTCTTTCCAGAGCCTTGCTCTGTCACCCAGGCTGGAGTGCAGCGGTGCAATCTTGGCTTACTTCAACCTCTGCCTTCTAATTCAAGCGATTGTCCTGCCTCAGCCTCCCAAGTAGCTGGGACTACAGGCATGTGCCACCATGCCCGGCTAATTTTTGTATTTTTAGTATAGGTGGGGTTTCACTATCTTGGTCAGGCTGGTCTCAAACTCTTGACCTCATGATCTGCCCTCCTTGGCCTCCCAAAGTGCTGGGATTACAGGTGTGAGCTACCATGACTGGCTTTCTTTTCTTTCTTGAGACGGAATGTCACTCTGTTACCCAGTCTGGAGTGCAGTGATACCATCTCAGCTCACTGCAACCTCTGCCTCCTGGGTTCAAGAGATTCTTCTGCCTCAGCCTCCCAAGTAGCTGAGATTACAGGGGTGGGCCACCATGCCCAGCTAATTTTTGTATTTTTAGTACAGATGGGGTTCCACCATGTTGACCAGGCTAGTCTTGAACTCCTGACCTCAGGTGATCCACCTGCCTCAGCTTCCCAAAATGCTAAGATTACAGGCATGAGCCACAGCACCTGGCCAGACATTTCTTAAAACAAGACATACAAGTGGCCAACGAGTATCTGAAAAAATGTTCAACATCATTAGTCATCAGGGAAATGCAAATTAAAACCACAATGAGATATAACTGCAAACTTGTTAGAATTGCTATTATCAGCAAGACAGATGATAACAAATATGTTGGTGAGGATGTAGAACCCCAACATTGTGTAAGGGAACCCTTATATGATGTTGGTGGGAATGTAAATTAGTATAGCCATTATGTAAAGCAGCATGGGAATTCCTCAAAAGAATTAAAAGTAGAACTACCATATATATCCCACTTCTGGGAATATATCAAAGGGGAGGAAATCAGTATGTTGAATAAATATATGCATTCCCATGTTTGCTGCAGCATTGGAATCAATCTAAACGTAAATCATCAGATCAAAAGATAAAGAAATGGGTTATATATACTCAACGTAATATAGTTTAGCCTTAAAAATGAAGAAAATCCTATCATCTGCAACAAGACATACGAACCTGCAGGACTAAAGTCAGGCACAGAAAGAAAAATGTCACATGGTCTCATATATATGTGGAATCTGAAAAAGTCGAACTCATAGGAGCAGAGACTAGAATGGTGTGGTTGCCAGGGATTGGGGGTTGGAAGTGAAGGCAGCAAGAGACGATGGTCAAAGAATGCAAAGTTTCAGTTAGATGGGATGAATGAGTTCTGGAGATCTATTGTACGGGAAGGTGACTGTAGCTAATAATAATGTATACTTTACATTTCCTAAGAGACTAGATCTTAAATGTTCTTATCATTAAAACCCAAGCATATGAGGTGATGAAGGACAGGTGTGGTGGCTCATGCCTGTAATCTCAGTACTTTTGGAGGCCGAGGCAGATGGATCACTTGAGGTAGGGAGTTCGAGACCAGCCTGGCCAACCTGGTGAAACCCCATCTCTACTAAAAATACAAAAATTAGCCGGGCGTGGTCGTGGGCACCTGTAATCCTAGCTACTTGGGAGGCTGAGGCAGGAGAATTGCTAGAACCTGGGAGACCGTGGTTACAGTGAGCTGAGATTGTACCACTAGACTCCAGTCTGGATGACAGAGCAAGACTCCAGCTCAGAAAAAAAAAAAATGAGGTGATGTGTATGTTAACTAGCTTGATTCAATTATTTCACAGCTTATACATAGATAAAAACATTATGTGTACTCTCAATATTTATAATTTTATTTTTCAGTTAAATAAAAAATCATCAATTTAAAAAATTGAAAATAAAAGATCTGTTATTAAGATGAGTAATTAGGAAGTTAAAGACAAACCAAAAAAGGGAAAATCAGATTAATTCCAAAGAAAACTAAAGAATTTTTAAAACTCTTATCATTTTATGTTACTGTTATGCTATTGGTTAGGTTAAATGCAAGTTGACTTCAATACAAAATATGGTTTGTTGTCTTTTTGAGGAAAATTGAGTGAAATGTAAGTGAATTGGGAACGTGCTCTGGTTTTGTATAACTGAAGTCATTAGTTATATTCATGGGCATTGCATATTTTTATATGATATGAGCTACATATGAGGAAAGCCAGATCTTTCAACTTGTAATAATTGGTAATTACTAGCAGGAGGATATCCTAAAGGAAAAAAGAATAAAATGGGGAGACATATTTATGGTGTTGTAATTTTATTTTCTTATTAGATACTTCAAAACACTTTGGAGGTTTCAAATGTTCTAAAGCAATAAAAAAATAATTAAGATTAACACATGAAAGAAATAGAAATGGAAAGGTCTATTGATGTTAACATGTTATTTCTTGAATTTAAATTTTTGTCTTTGTAGAACCTAGTATAATTATGAATTTGATGGACTTTAATGATATTGGAATCACCTATATTGTCTACTTTTGGACTTAGAACCATTTGTTTTTGTTACTAAGTTAATTAATTTTACCTTTATCTTTGTATTTTCTCAGCTCAGGGAATTATTTATTTATTTATTTTTCCTTTTTTTTTGAGGGGGATGGGAATTTTGTTTAGAATAAAATGTTGCAATCATGTCCTTGTGTATTGGCTAATCAATGGTGACTATTTACCCATCATAATTTATGGACCATGTCTGTAGACTGGATCATGTCTCTTTGGTTCCAGCTGTTATGCCATCATTGTAGCTAAATAATAAGTAAACCACTTGGATCAAGCATTGTGGCTGAGGTTTAATTCTAGGAAAATTAGTTCTCCAAAGAATGGGTATGAGGTACATTGGTGGTAATTTTTTAATGTTTATAATTGGTTTGTAGCCTAGAGTCATTATATATCAGCAATGATAATCAGACCTTAATTAACCAGAGTGCTTAGCAGTCTAATATTATGGTTGATTTCATTTTCTAGATGAATAATAGTTAAAAGGTAACTCCTTTAGTTTATACCCTTGTCACAGAAATTCTTCTAAAATGCTTTAATTTACTTCTTGTATTGTAATAAATCCCATATGCTAAATATGTTTTCACCTCCAAGGGTATTATTCTGATCTAATTCTTTTTACATATTGATATTCACTTAGGAATTAAGAGATTAAGTTGCATTTGTACAAACAGAATCCATCCATTCATCCCTGCTCCTCATCTATTACATGCCAGAGTATAAAATGAATGATAGATAAGCCAGCAAGTTTCTTGCCCCGTGGAACTTTTATTGTAGTTGGGGATATAGACAACAAACAAGTAGTTAGTAATAAATGTACATTAGAAAATACAGTTTGCTAAAGATAACAGGGGCACTTGTGTTAGGCTGGGTAGGAAAGACTACTTTAAGGAGTTAAAATCCAGGGGCTGAGAAGGAGCCTGCCACAGGACTAGCCAAGTCAAGATAGTTCCAGATAGACCAAACAATAAATGCAAAGGCCTGAAACAGGAGAAAGCTTGACACGTTCTACAAACTGATAAAAGTTTGGTGTGACTGACTAAAAGTCTTCCCCTAGCAGTTGTGATTGGCACTAAATATTGCCATTTCTTAATACTCATGTGAAGAATAAACACTGGATGTGGCATTTGAAATAATGACCCTATGTTCTATAGTTAGTAGGTCCATTTGAAATAAGGAATCAGTAACAGGCTGTTTTTCGTTTGTTTGTCTGGGAAAGAGGGAATTACTTGGCAGGCCAGTTGGCCAAGCTGGTAGAGCAGGAGTTGACAGCAGGTGCTGTTTTGGTGGAATGGTAGTAGAAGCAACACAAGACTGCAGACAGCTTTAATCTTTCTGTCACTTGGACCCTGACTGGAGGATGGTATTGAGAAGATTGACATGGCTTCTGGAAAGAGTGCTGTGCTTATTAACCTTGTCTGCCAAGGTGCAACACTGGGAGGGTGCAGTAAGTTTGCTGATCTTGGCCTAGGTGCTGCATGACATAGGCTATTTATATTATCTAAAGTTGAATTATTGTGATCAGCATTGAGCAATATAACTTAATGCAATGATCATATATTGATCTTTTTTAAATCTTATAACACTGCTGGGCTCATTATTTAGTTCTAAAAGTATTTTAGTTGATTCTGTAGGATTTTTCATATGTGAGATTACATCATCTGCAAAATAAGATAGTTTTACTATTTTCCTTTCTAATCTGAATGCATTGTATTTCTTTTTCTTGCCTAATTGCCCAGGACAGAACTCCAGTACAGTGTTGAATGGAAATGTCAAGAGCAGGGACCCTTTTCTTGTTCCTGATCTCAGGGAAAAACATTTAAGTTGTCTTTCACCATTTTGTATGATGTTAATGGTGTTTTTTTTTTCCTTGATATTCTTCTTTTTTTTTTTTTTTTAAGTCAAGGTCTCTCTCTGTCACCTAGACTGGAGTGCAGTGGCATGATCATGGCTCACTGCAGCCTTGAACTCCCAGGTTCAAGCAATCCCCCACCTCAGCCCCCTGAGTAGCTGGGACTACAAGCATATGCCATCACACTCAGCAAAATTTTTTTTTGAATTTTAGTAGATACGAGGTCTCACTACGTTGCCCATGCTGGTCTCAAACTGCTGAGCTCAGATGATCCTCCTTTCTTTGATCCTCCTGTCTTTGGTCATCTTGCTGGGATTACAGGCATGAGCGATGGTGCCTGGCCTTCCTTGATACTCTTTAATAGGTTGGGGAAGTACCCTCTGTTCCTAGTTTACTGACTTTTTTATAATGAAAGAGTGTTGAATTTTGGCAAATGCTATTTCTGTGACTATTGATATGATGATTTTGTTTGTCTCAGTTATCCTATTTATATGTTATTTGGTTATTGATTGATTAGATTAACAATTGACATTGATTTTTGTATATTGAACCAATTTTTCAACCCTTGGAAAAATCTCAGTTGGTCAAGTTGTATGATCCTTTGTATATATTGGTGTACTAAGTTTGCTAGTATGTTGCTGAGGATTCTTGGGTTTATATTCATAAGGGATATTGGTCTGTATAGTCTGTACTTTTCTTATGATGTTTTTGTTAGTTTTTGGTGTCTGAGTAACATTTGTCTCATAGAAAGAGTTGAAAAGTATTCCCTCCTCTCCTGTCCTGGCTTTTGGAAGAGTTTGTGAAGAATTAGTACTAATTTTTCTTATATTGTTTGGTAGAATTCATCAGTGAAGCTATAAAAAAAAAAAAGAAGAAGAAGAAGAAAAAGAAGAAAGCCGGGGCTTTTCCCCACTAAACTTTAAACTCATTCTGTTGACTTTTGTGGTTGCCAGGCTGCTGATATTTAGTTACTGATGAGGCTGTTGGTTCTCAAGCCTGGTAGAAGTAGATGGTAATAAGGCAAGTTAAAATGTCACAAAGCTTGCTGGTCTTATTAAAATTCAGTTGTTTTTTCTTGGATAAAAACTCATCAGTTATTACAAATCTGTAGTTAATTTCCAGAGTTTTCAAAAATTTGATTTTGAGAATTTTTGCCAGTGTTCTTGTTGCTTTTATGGCAGAAGGTTTTATTTCATCTTTTTTGAGTTTACTTATTCCCCACATCTGTAATTTAAAATTCTCTATTAGCTCTGTTTAAAAAATAAAGAGGAACAGATTAGATTAATTTTGAGTATATATTTTATTTAATCAAATATGCCCCAAATATTTTCATTTTAAAATGTAAAATTTGTATAAAATTAATAATTACATATTTTACTTTTTTCCAATATGATGTCTTTCAAGTTTTATATGTAGTTGTACATTTGCAGCACATCTTAATTTGGAATAGTGCCATCAAAGTCTCAATAGCCGCATGTGGGCAGTGGCTATTGTAATGGCCTGAATAGTCTTAGAACACAGAAGAATGGGCTGATGCTTTGAAATTTCAGTCTCTTCTTTCTTCTTTCCCCACTCATGTTGAAAGTGAAAAATAGTGTTTAACCACTACTATGTCTACTCTTTCCTCCTTCCGTATTATCACCTGTGGTGGGCTGAAAATAGTCTCCAAAGATGTCAACGTCCTTATCCCCAGATCCTATGAATATGCCACCTTACATGGTAAAGGGAACATCATAGATGTGATTAAATTAAAGATCTTGAGATGGGAGATTATCTAGGATTATCCATGTGGACCTAATGAAACTAAAAGTGTTCTTGTGAAAGAGAGGGTAGAGTATCAGAGTCATTTTAATAGTCTCTTCTTACCTGTGGGGGATACATTCCAAGATCCCCAGTGGATGCTTGAAACCATGGTTAGTACCAAACCCTATAATACTGTGTTTTTTTCCTATACATTCATGTGTATGTATAAATTAGGCACAATAAGAGATTAACAATATGGTAAAATAGAGCAATTGTAACAATATACTGTAATAAAAGTTATGTGAATGTGGTCTGTCTCAGTACATCATTACAATATGTACTATACTCACCTATTTCTAGATTACAGTTGAAAGTGGAAAGTGAAACCACAGATTAGAGGGGATTACTATAGTTTGAGATGTGATAATGGTAGCAAGAAGTTGAAGTGATTTGAGGAATGGGGCCACACATCTAGCGAATGCATTCAGCCTCTAGAAGCTTAAAGAGACAGGGAAACAGGTTCTCACTTGAGAGCCTCCAGGAGGAACCAGCTTTGTCAACACCTTGACATTAGCCCATGTGGAATGATTTCAGACTTCTGACCTCCAGGATTAAAAAAAATAATAAATTTGTCTTGTTAGACACCACTAAGTTTAGGGGCAATTTGTTATAGCAGCAGCGGGAAACCAGTTCACCACCTTAGCAGGTAGAGGTGGCTACAGACAGTTTTGGTTTTATATACCAAGTTTTTGTTAATATTAAAGAACATATGTTCTGTAGAAATGAAGGTCTATATCAGCTCTGATTCAAGCTTTACATTGCTGATGAAGTTGCACTCATTTTTAATTTAAGCAATTTTATATTTTAGGTGGATTTTTATAGGGGCAGGGGATTAACACATTGTTGAGACACAATTGTAAAAACTTTCAGCCTAGCTCTAGAGTCTGTATGTTTTAAAGTTCCAGGAACTTCTTGGTGGGATAATTTATTTTCAGTTCAATCAGTTCTTCCTGAAACTGAACCACACTTATAGAATAGATGAGAATTCAGATATATTTTGAGGTTTTCTTTAAAGGAAGCTGGAGACACTTAAAGCATGATTTGAAATCATGTAAGTCATTGAGTCCTTTATGAAATGATGGCTTCCTTTCCACCAGACAGCTCTGTAATTCTTTTATATCTTTGATTCTATTGAACTCAAGCCAGGTCACAATAGTAAAATGAGTCCGTTCTCCTTTTGTCTTCTGTGAAGTCTATAAGTCCAGTTTGAGTTTGAAATTTGTGCTTCATTAAGCTAAGACATACTTTTAAAATTCTGTGGCTGTAGTTTCTGGTGCAGAATATTCGGATATGTTTCATCAGGTTTAATAATCCACTATCTTATCTTGTAAGCTCCTGAGGTGCATCCATCTTTCAGTCTTTTAACTGCAGAAGCTCTTGATTTGAGATATCAGCTCAATGAATCTGAAATTTAGTTTGTTCTGATACACATCCTATTTCTGTATTTTCGAACTATCCCCAAGCTGTTAAAAAACTGATTTGTAACAGCATGGAAAAAAAAAACATATTGGTCACTTCATCATGTTTAGTGAAACTGATTTAGAAGATAGGTTCAGAGCTGTATTTAGGTTCAGTTTTCTATCAATGGAGTCTGGAATTAATGAATTGTCTTTTTGTTTGTTTAAAAGCATTGAAAACTTTTTAAAAAATTATATGGGGTCATACTTGGTAATGAGAATTTTTCTGTGTTTAAGCCACACTTAACATTTTTTATGGAAGCTTATTAGGTCTTATTGTTGTCACTATGAAAAAGTGAGTATTAACCATTTTGTCATTGTTGTTACTGTTAAAAGTCTCAAATTGAGTGTGATTGGACACTCAGGACCCAAATTGGCCTCTAAGCTGTACCTTGGTCCTTTACAACACCAGTGCTCAAAGTTGGCTGCCCATTGGAATCACCTGTGGAGTTTTCAGAACTTCTGCTCCCTCTTTCCCATCCCCAGAGATTCTAATTTAATTGGTATAGGGCGTGGTCTGTGTACTGAGGTTTTAAAAATCTCTCCAAATGATTCTGATGTGCCACAGAGTTTGAAAACTGCTGTCCCACAGAATAATTCATGAACTTATAATGTTTAAAAGTACCAGAGAGCTTTTTGAAAAAATGATTCCTGGGCTTCACATGCAAGCATTGAGATCCAGTCAGTCTGGGGCAGGATTCAGGAATCTGTCTCTTGGAGCAGCACCCCAGATAACTCTGATGCAGTAGACCTGGAGGTCACAATTTTTTAAAAAAGTGTGTTTTAGGGTAAACCTGCAAGGTGTGTCTCTTATATATAGGGGTTTTTGCATGGTTCTACTAATATTACTATTTGGTACTCCTAAAATTAAATAGTATTGAAGTTCCCCTGAATAATTTTTAATCAAAACCGAAGTTATACTTGTAGTAACTTTCTTGGCTGGTCTGTGGGATAGTGCTGTACTTTGTGTCTTTCCTCTACAGGCTACCTCAGGACAGGGGAATAAAAGAACATAGAGTGATGAGTGATTTAGAAAGAACTTTTTATTTTGAGATGCAGTCTTGCTCTGTCTTTCAGGTTGGAGTGCAATGGTGTGATCTCGGTTCACTGCAACCTCTGTCTCCAGGGTTCAAGCGATTCTCCTGTCTCAGCCTCCCTAGTAGCTGGGATTACAGGCATGTGCTATTGCTCCTGGCTATATTTTGTATTTTTAGTAGAAACAGGATTTCACCATGCTGGCCAGGCTGGCCTCGCAAACTCCTGACCTCAGCCTCCCAAAGTGCTGGGATTTTGTATTTTGTATTTTTAGTAGAGATGGGATTTCACCATGTTGGTCAGGCTGGTCTCGGACCCCTTGAGTGCAGATCACTACCACAGGGTCATCGGCCCGCCTTGGCTTCCCCAAGTGCTGGGATTACACGCACTTAAACAATGAAATTTTAAAAGCTAGCTTAGCTGTCAGTGAGAAAATGTGCTGTGCAAGATTATTAGATTCTGAAGTAGTTCTGTGGTTAAGGGCATTTGTTAGTTTAACCAGAAGCTGTGTTTTATTAGTGTATGTGCAAATCATTTACACAAATAATTGAAATGTATAAGAGACAAAGTTTTATATTTCAGTGTTCTTCATTATGGCTGTAAAAGTGTGAAGCATAGTACTTTTTCACATCTTTAGCAAAAGAAATTCATATTAGAAAAAATGTCAAAATGATACAAATGTGTAATTTAATAAGTAAATTTTTTTTTTTTGTAATTCCACTTCTTGGTGATAACTACTACTAAAAGTTTGGTGAGTGTTTTAGAAAAAAAAACATATTAAAAGAATTCACGGGCTGGGTGTGGTGGCTCACACCTGTAATCCTAGCACTTTGGGAGGTCAAGGCGGGCAGACCATTTGAGGTCAGGAGTTCAAGACCAGACTGGCTTGTGTGGTGACCCCATCTGTACTAAAAAATACAAAATTTAGCTGGGCATGATGGCACATGCCTGTAATCCCAGCTACTGGGGAGGCTGAGGCAAGAGAATTGCTTGAACCTGGGAGGTGGAAGTTGCGGTGAACCAAGATCGTGCCACTGCCCTCCAGCTACGGTGATTGAGATTCTGTCTCCAAAACTAAATAAACAAACAAACAAATAAATAAAAGAAATATAACTCACCAATGAATGTTTCTTGAATTCTTTCCAGGGACATAAATGTTTTCTTTTAGTGGTATAATCAGCCATAATGTTGTGGCTTCGGGTGAAAGCTAAACTTTAGAATTTATTTAAGTCATAATATAAACACTGTATGAGAATTTTATAAAAATAATTGCCTATTTAGGTGCATAGATAAATTTCGCATTGTTTGATGCTTGCCCAGTTCCTCTTCCTACATCCCCTTGTCTCTCCTCCATCATATGCTTAATTGCTGCATCTGTTTCTTTTTGGAGGTTCTGTAGTGCAGGTACTGCTAATGGCAGAACTAGCCATGATTTACTTTGCTGTGTGTAGGGCAGGTGCTTTCAGCCCTAATCACTGACTGCTTCTGAACTCTGCAAAATGCACTAACTGAAAAGTCATGTTAGGCAGCACGAAAGTACTGTATATGATGACAATATAGCTTTGTTGGGCAGCTGAGATGCTGTTAACGAATAGTTTGAATGATTTCTTGAGGAAAATGAAGTACTTGATTAAATTATCCAATTATTCCTCTTTACCCTCAAGTTAATAGTTTGAGTTGGTCTTGTCTGAATTTATATACTTAATTAAGAAATAGTGGAGAATTTAAATGTAAGATAATTTGGCAAAGGTTATAGGGAAATAAAAGGTTATTACTCATGCTAGTTTCCTTTTTTTATGTGAAAGTTCTGAATTGCTTATTGAAAAGACTAAGGTTAAATATTTGATTCCCTTGCAAAAGAGGATGCGCGCATGTTTCACCTACTTTATCGCTGGATGGTACTGTGTGCTCTTGGACTACCCTACAAATGGGATCTCTTTGGTGGTTAAAGTGTTGTGTGGCCATGTTTCTGGAGAAGGCTTTTTGTGTTCTTTTCTAATGTTTGTAATAGCACATGTTACTTGTTACCAAGTACATATTACATTTTATATTGTACTTATTAGTAGTAGAATATTTTAATTTCAATGCAATGCAAATGTTTTTTCCCCTATAAGGCAAAATCTCAGAAAGTGGTGGGGGGGAGAGACAATGAGTGGTGTGTGTGTGTGTGTGTGTGTGTGTGTGTGTGTGTGTGTGATTAATTTTAAGCTTATTGTTGAATTAACTTCTCTTTATTTGGTAACCTTCCTATATAGGCCTCTAGGGTAGTGGTTAGGAAAACCTTAGTCTCTCTCTCATGTGTGCCATTGTGTGTGTATAATTGATTTCAAGCTTATTGTTGAACTCATTCTTTCCATTTGGTAACCATCCTATATAGGCCTCTAGAGTAGTGGTTAGGAGCATGGACTCTGGAGCCAAACAACATTGATTTAAATCCTCAATATACTACTAAGTAGCTGTTACCCTCAGGTAGGTCATGAAATGATCTATGTTTTAGTTTCCTCATTCACTAAATGGGAATAATAATAGTGTTTGCCTCCAAGGATTGCTGAGGATTAAAATGAATTAATTTTTGTTAAGTGCTTATGGCAGTGCCCACTCTATCACTAAATAAGTGTTAGCTTTATTACTACATTATTCCATTACCTTAGTTTCTCCTTTTTATTCTCTTTCCTTCAATCCCTCTCTGCCCATTTTCAGCTATTACTATATTCTTTAGCCATGCATGTCCTGCCCTAGGAGCCCATTGGTTGCAGCAAAAACTGATTTTTACCAAAAGCCTTTACTTTTTTATAGTCTTGCAATTATGAAGTCTTCCTGAGGTAAGAGTCTTACTTTGCTACTGCTTTTTAAAAAAAAAAAATAAATTAGCTTAATGTGCGTGCTAAAATACTTCAACCAAAATTAAATGAGACTTGCTGATGGCATATTTCTTATTGTAAACATCCATGTGAAGCTTATGGATTCTGGCTGCTTCTTAGACTAGGCAGATAACTGAGATAACTCGAACGTTTAGGAATGACCTCTTTGATAGTCAGCTGTGATGCAAATCTGAGCATTTTGAGGAAAAGTACTCCAGTGCACATTGACCTCTTTCACTGAAAGAGATCTTGACATAACTGAGGTTCAGATGTTTAGCATTCAACTGGTGAAAATCAGTTCACTGAAACAAAGCTCAACATGAATTAGTATAGCCAGCACATATTACTCACTACAGGTAAAACTGTTATTCCCTTTTTTGGGGTCTTGTTTTGTTTTTGTTTTTATCAGTAAACTCCTCTTGACTCTAAAATACATCATTTCTCAGGAAATAATTTCTGATTTCCTGATTTCTTAGGAAATGATGCAGTTTCCCACATACTCTCAAGCATGTCCTATATACATGAAGGATGTGAAAACTCAAGAGATGAAAATTTTTTGAAGGTGATTCATAACAGTGTTATTTGGATTTTGTCCCTGCCCAAAATTTATATTAAGAACAATCTAAGAAGACACATGACATTGTTTTCCTCCTTCTGTTTTTTAAACATAGACCTTCTTTTTTTCCTCATGTAACCTCAAAACATGTTCATGTCCTTCCTTTCCTTTCCCTTCCTTTCCTTACCATCCTCCCTTTCTTCTTTCCCTCTTTTGTGATTCTTTAACCTCCTTGTTTTCTTGCTGCAGTAAAGTTGACCTTATGATTTGGGGACTAGGATAGAATTCCAAATACTTGTTATTTTTGAGCATCTTGATTTAAAAAAAAAAAAAGTCAGTCACCATGCTAAAGTAGGCCTGAGACAAAAGTAAGGTTAGTGAGGGGAAGAGGAAGGAAGACAGATTTTTTAAAGTGGTGCATTGGGGTAGAGACTTCTCATAGATGCTCATGTTGCACGGTTTTAAAGGTGGAAGTGATTACTGTTAGAATCACTTAGAAGTGTCAAGAAATACAAAACCCATAGATGGGAACTGTTTTAGGAACTTCCATTGGTCTTTGTTCTTTCTCAATTTTGTCCTCTTTATTTGTTCTTAGGAGGTGGTTTTTGAACAATGATTTTCTTTTAGTGGGTAGGACTATGATGTTCACGCCCCAGGGGAAGAGACTGATAACATGAAATCATTATTGTCGTGGGAAACACAGACCTATGTATTAGAACAGGATACACTACAGTCATCTGTGTATGAATCCACTTAATGTGACATGAAAGGGAATTTTCCTAACCACTATCATGTCTGGTTTCATGTTCAGACATTCTTACTGAAAGACTCATTTAATCAGAGGTTTCTCTTGTGAAGGAATTTTTTTTTTTTCGTCCAGGTTTTCAAGATTGCATCAAATATCTATGTAAAGTTTTTAGATAAATGAAAAAATCCTTCATAGTTTTGAAAAGCAATGATGACTTTTTCACTAGAAATAAAAATTTCAGGTTTTATAGTTTGTTGCTTAAAAGTATATAATTAAATAATGATCTCTTTTTAAAATATGTATTTTTTGCTTACTCCTTACTCTGTGACTTGAAATGTATGTTACAGTCTTCTTTTGTGTGTGAATAACAATGGTTTGAAAAGGAACAAAAAGGAATCTAAAGATGATATTTCAATTTGTCCAACAGTGTTCAATTGAAGCCATTTAAAAAAAATTTTTCAAACAAGCACAGTGACTTGATTTTTTCCCTCTATGTTATCATCTAAACGTGTGTTTTGAATACAGTTTGACCATAAACCAGGAATTTCAAAGTCAAATGCTTAACTATGCCAGATGGGTAATTAAAATAAGTGAACTGAGTCAGATGAAAAATATTAGGAAATGGTGATGGATGTGAACTAAAGAGCCCACATCCTGTCTGAGGAGAGAGTCACTAGTCTCTCCAGCCATGTGCTACCATGTGACATTACGATCCCAGTGCAGTGGTGTGCTGGTGAATGTTTTAACAACTGGTTGATTAAAATAAGAACAACAATAACAACAAACTGTCACATGTAGCATTTGCCAATTCTCATGGTGTAAACACTCCCACGTAGCTAATTTCAAGCCTCTACTATAATTGTCACTGAATATGTTTAGAAGGGATACTAACAATTGGCTCAACGATCAAGTACAAGCTACCTCCAGTACACCACTAGCTCCAGTGTAGCGAGGTTTGCAATTTTTGAAGAAAACTTTTTTTTTAAATATAAAAACCTCTTAGGTTTTAAAATACTATGTAGTCCAACCCCCCACCCCCCAAAAAAAACACATAAATGAACTAAATAATGCTTATCAATTGCCAATTTACAACCTCTGAGAGTAAACTGATAATACTTCTTAGGAATCTTATTAGAAATCAATTTTGCTATTTTATGGTCAAACTGCAGATGTCTAATCCATGGTTCCACTGACATTTTTTGGAATCCACATTATTTTTATTTTTATTTTTTTACACAGGAAATGCACTGCTATCAACAGTGTTTTAATATATGTTTAGTATTTATATAAGGTGAAAATTAGCAGTTCAGAAATTATTCTTTGATTAATTAAAATAGCTAGTATACTTGGAATTTCTAAAGCTGACTAAACCTGGCTTGCCATCTGTGGGAGTTGTTATTCCTAGATCCATTATTTATATAGTGAAAGATGGAAAACATCAGTCTAATTTATTGAACTTATGACACTATTGTATAGCAAAACCCTAAGTAAGCTGTTTTGTCTATTTTCTTGGATGATATTTAAAAAAATTATATTTTACAATTCTTACTTTTGCATATTTTTGAAACACTTTTGACAATATTACTCTGAAGTCATACAGACAAGGCTGTGAGGAGGTTTGTGATTCAAAAACTCTGCCCCCTTTGGAACTGTCTAGCCCTCCAATTGTGGTTAAAGGGTAAATGGAGAATATGGCAAAGATAACAATAATTGCTGGATGAATATGAGAATTGACACAACAAAGCAGAGTGGCTCCTTAAGGGTTTTATCATATTACAGTCTTCTCACATATAAAACATAGTTGTGGGTATGTCAGAATGCATACCATATGCAAATATGCTGAATTAGGGACATATGAGTATATGGATATATGATATAGTATGTCATCAAAGGCTGATTGTGTTAGTCTACCTTTGAGGTCTCTTAGGGTTGATGTTGAAAAGCCCAAACATGTCTACAGTTTGCTGCTTAGATCTTAAAAGCCATCCAGTTACTGCCATGTGGTCTGTTGTTGATGAGTTCTGACCATGATGTAAGTTAGAGAATTTCTGAAATCACTTTTCTTGATTTTATTTTCTGGTAAGATGCATTAGTAAGAACAGAGAAACAATTATCCAGGTGTTCGTGTGTGTGTAGTGGGATATTCTCATTGTTTCTGTTTCTGTGAAGTGATAGTCGTAAAATGACAGTTATATTTAACAAAATAATTTTGTATGAGTTTGGGGAGGGGGCAAGAAGGTGTGAAAATAACATAATTGTCATGCAAGCTCATGTTTGAAGTAAATCTTCTAGGCCTGTTTTTAATCAGACTGTGTCCCTCAACTCCTCATGTCACTGGCTATTATTATAATCTCAGCATATCATCTCTCTAAGTTACTGGGTTTTATTTATAGTGTTTAGTATGGGTCTTTTATACCAGACTCTATGTTCCATGAGGATACAGAATCATCTTTCACCACTCTATCACAGCACATAGCACAGTGCTTGAATGAAGTAATAAGTATTTGCTGAATGAAAAAAATGAAATATATATAAAAGGTTTTTAAAACTTTCGAATAAAACAGCATTAATAAATGAGAATATAAAATGTGTTTTCTCTCATTTGCTATTCTTCAGGTTGGTTTTTAAATCACTGAGTTTGTTTAATTAATTAATACAGCAATCCTTGGCATTGTGTATCTGTATTCTTTGCATGAATTTTTGCTTGAAGTGTAAGCACATAACACATATTTTACCTGCTGGATCATTTGGTCACTGAAATCATGCATTTCTTGTCCTATTCCATACTTGGCTTTGCACCTTTCCCTGGAACTCTCGTGAGATAGAACACTTTCAGAAGAGTCATCACTAAAGAACTTGATCATGTACTGTGTAGTCTAGTGAGTCTCTCCTGTTGTTTTGGGAACTATTCCACAGATGCTCAAGAGAGCAGTGTAGTGCGACATGGCCAGAGAAGGACTGTGTCAGCTGTGTGGTATATCATAAAAACAATCATCAGATTCACCATTACATTCTTGGATTTTGGTTAATCAGAATAATCAGATGTAGGTAGAGTGTCTAAGTTAATTTATTTTGTTTTCATGCTGGGGCTTGGTTCATGAGCTGTTGTGATATGTGGGGTAGCTCTGTTACTTAATAGTTCTAAGAAAATGCCTGCAATTCCACTAAGAGAGCTTCATTCCTTTAGCTGTAGGGAAAGCTTTTGAATCTTTATTAATTTTTTATTAAAGTATGTGTAGCCCTGGAAAGGGTAACATCATGAATAACCTTTACTTGATTCCATTTTTGGTGATGTGACTGTGCATTCCCACTGTTGTTCTATTTCTTTCCTTTTTCAGTGCCAAACCTAATATGTTATTTATATTTGAGGTTTCTACTTCCTACCTACTAATTATTTTCTTGATGCTTTGCATTAGATTTTATACTCCCATCCTGCTACTGATGATGCCTTTGATATACATTCAACACCCTTCCTTCTAATACTCTTCTCCTTCGGCCTTTAGACACCACACCACCTGTTATTCTTCCCACCTGTTTTTTTTTTTTAATCCCCTCCTTGGTTGACTCCAGTGGTCCTGCCCTTGTCCTCTGTTTTCCCTTCAAGATGACAGTCTTGTCATCCACTTCAGTGACTTTATCGTGTGTTAGTTTTCTATTGCTGCATAACAAATTATCAGAAATGCAACATGCAAGGTGCCTTCCAAAAACAAATTATTATTTTATAGTTTCTGTGTGTCTGTTGTCTGGTAATGGCTTAGATGGAGTTTCTGCTCAGTCTTAAAAGGCTGCCATCCAGGCATCTGCTGGACTGCAGTTCTCACCAGAACTTCAGAAGTCTCTTCCAAACTCATTAGATTATTGGCAGAATACAATTCCTGTGGCTCTAGAGCTCATGGAAGTTGTATTTTCAAGGCCATTAGGATCATGACTTTTTGAGCTTCACCTTCTTTTAAAGGTTCCTCTGGTTAGACCAGGCCTACTCAAGATGATCTCTTTTTTGATGAATTTATCATTAACTGATTACAGACCCATCATGGGAATGACATACCATTGTACAGGATGTATATACCAGAAGATGGGAATCTTAGTGGCCATCTTAGAATCCTGCCTTCCACACGCCTCAGTGTAGACGGCCACTAAATATTCATTACTGTCTCCCTCATCATTATTCAGGGTTTCAGAGGCTGGATGGCAGCCACTCATGGGCATCTCCAGCTGGACATCCCTCGACATCGACACCTTTAAGTAAATATCCCTTCCCCAAACAAACAACCCCACTCTAACCTAACATATTTCTTCACCAAGAAAGTCATTTCTATAAAGTAAATTCACAATTCTTGTAAGTTCCGGTGTAAAAATATTGAAACTCTCTTTGTACCTTCTTGTTTGTTCTCTACAGTCTGTTCCCAGATCTTGTGATTCCATCCTTTAAATGTCTCTCAGATTTGCTATTTCTTCTCTTTCACACTATCCATACCTTACAAAGACCTGTGCAGGCTATCTTATTGTCTTGTGAGAAAGAGAAACAGTCTAAGGAATGCCTACATGCACTATATTGCATACTTTCATAGTTTTGTGCCTCCTCTCCCCTCGTCTTGAAGGGCATAATACAATGTTGAATGGTGTTGGCCAGGCTCAGTGGCTCATTCCTGTAATCCTAGCTCTTTGGGAGGCTGAGGTGGGTGGATCACTTGAGGTCAGGAGTTTGAGACTAGGCTGACCAACATGGCGAAACCCCATCTGTATTAAAAATCCAGTAATTATCTGGAAATCAGCTAATTGAACCTGGGAGGCAGAAATTGCAGTGAGCTGAGATTGTGCCACTGCACTCCAATTTGGGCAACAGAGTGAGACTCCATGTTAAAAAAAAAAAAAAGGAAAAAAGGAATGATATTGAAGAAACAGTAACAAGACAGCACCAGGGCATAAAGGCAATGGTAATTAGAACTAGAGGAAAATGTGACAAATAGAGAACTGGAGAAGGTAGTAGGATAACTAAACAAAGGATGTGAAGCTCTTCCCAGAATGAATCACTCCTGTGGAGAAAACAGCCGCTTGGGCTCCATGAAACAATGAAAGAAATCTACAGAGGTTAGAGGGAAGTAGCCTTTATTCAACTTGTTTGCCTTTGACATGCCCAGTGCTACCTCATGGAACCTATTGGTCACCCCAGTTACAGACTCATCCCACGCCCTATTCCTAGGCCAATTCTGTTTTTTTTTAATTTAAATTTTAATTTTTTCATATTTGATTTTTTTTATTTCAATAGGTTTTGGGGGAACAGGTGTGTTTGGTTACATGAATAAGTTATTTAGTAGTGATTTCTGAGATTTTGGTGCATCCATCACCTGAACAGTGTACACTGTACCAACATGTAATCTTTTATCCCTTGCCACCCCCAACCCTTTCCCACAAGTCCCCAAAGTTCAATGTATCATTCTTATGTCTTTGCATCCTCATAGCTTAATTCGATGAGAACATAGGATGTTTGGTTTTCCATTCCTGAGTTACTTCACTTAGAATAATGGTCTCCAGGCCGGGTGCAGTGGCTCACGCCTGTAATCTCAGCACTTTAGGAGGCTGAGGCGGGCGGATCATGAGGTCAGGAGTTTAAGACCATCCTTGCCAACATAGTGAAACACTGTCTCTACTAAAAAAATACAAAAAATTAGCTGGGCGTGGTGGTGGTGGGCTCCTGTAATCCCAGCTACTTGGGAGGCTGAGGCAGGAGAATCACTTGAACCTGGGAGGTGGAGGTTAGAGTGAGCCAAGACTGCACCATTGCACTGCAGCCTGGGTGACAGAGCAATACTCCATCTAAAAAGAAAAAAATAATAATAATGGTCTCCGGCTCTATCCAGGTTGCTGTGAATGCCATTATGTCATTCCTTTTTATGGCTGGGCAGGATACCACATAAACAGAATTAAAAACAAAATTCACATGATTGTCTCAATAGATGCAGAAAAAGCATTTGACAAAATCCTGCATTGCTTTATAATTATGATTAAAACCCCAGGCCAATTCTGACTTCAGGGAAGGTTTTCTATTTCTTTTCTCTACCCATCCATGGGTCTTTAGCATCATCATGCACTCAGTTTTAGCCCCACAGGGTCTTGCTCCCTGAAGATTCCCTCATTGCTCCCTAAGCCACCTTTCCTTTTTTCCTCACCCTGAATATGGGGCCTCAGTGCCTGACTTTGTTTCCTAACTCAGCCTCTATATTTATCTGTCTGATGTGTGAGGAAGGAAGAAGTGGAGTTGGTTTTTGTCACTCCAGTGGGCAGAGCCACTGAACAAGGCAAATTTCAGCCTGACCTTCTGTGGAGATGCTTTTCTACTATTGTACCTTTCTGTGGGAATTTTACCTAACTTTCCTCCTTTTCTCTTGAAGCATTTCTTCTTTAAATTCTTCAAATTAAAGGAAAGCGGTGTTATTCATTCATTTATTTTTGAGTTTAATAGTTACTGATTGCCTACAGTGTGTCTCCAGAGTGTTTTTGTTGTGGAGAGGGAGTAGGAAACAAATTAGGCAAATCCTTTGCTTCCTGAAGCTTGCATTCTAACATTTTTGTCTTCATACAGAAGACAGAATGATCCATCTGAGTGAGTGAGGGAAGACATGACTGAGAGATGACACTTTAAACCATAATCCCTCCTCTTCTACATTTTTTTCTCATCGTTTCCATCTTGCTTAGAACTCCACATCTTCAATTATTCTTTTCTCTTGTATATGTAGATGAACTCCAGTTATTTTTTTATTTTTATTTTTTTTTGAGAGAGAGTCTTGCTCTGTGTCCTAGGCTGGAGTGATCATAGTTCTCTGAAGCCTCAATATTGTGGGCTCAAGCAATCCTCCCTTCTCAATCTCCTAAGTAGCTGGTACTACAGGTGCACACCACCACTTGAACTCCTGAGCTCAAGCAGTCCTCCTGCCTTGGCCTCCCAAAATGAAGGGATTATAGGCATGAGCCACTTTGCCTGGACAGTTATTTTATTTAATTTTTTTACATCCTCAAAAATAAAACCTTTATTCTTTTTGCTCACCAACTTAAGCTACTGCTTAGTCTCTCTCCTCACCTTTTTACACAAGCCTCTGAGATATCACTGTGGCTCTCACATTCTTTTCATTCATTCCTTTGCCCCGTTAATCTGGATTTTGTCCTTGCTGCTTTATTGACACTGCATTTTAAGAATTATCTATGATCTCCTGGTCATTAAATTTAATGGCTTCTCTCAGTTTTTATTTTCAATGCTTTTCCAAACATGTGACTGTGACCACAATATTTTCCTACTGGGAAGGCCCTTTCCCTTGTTTTTGTATGACTAAATTCTCTTTACCAAAAAGTGTTAGCACAAATGCCACTTTTTAATCCCTTCTTGGTTTTTAAAAAAGTCTCTGTGGCACTGATCATTTCTATCCTGAATTATAAATGGTAAATTAATCTTTCTGAGAGATGAAACTGTTTTATTGATTTTGGGGTCTCCCACTACACTTAACAGATTGCCTTGCATATAATAAATACTTATTAAATATCTGTTAAATGCATGAAGAAAGTAATAAGCACAAGTAAGTTTCATTTTTAGAACTTTCAAAACTAGAGTTATAGAATAATGTAATGTTTTATTCTACAAATATTTTGAATGTCTGTTATTAAAATGTAAAAAAATTTTGAAGAAGACACTTGAAATTGGACTTGCTATCACAGGAATAAATAAGCATGCCCTGTCATTGAATGTTGTTTTTCTACATTTCCACTTACTCATCACATTTTTTTTTAGTTGTTCATAACCACTCTTTGAGTCATGTGATTGACTGGGTCAGTGGTTCATGGTAAGAAATATGTTTGATGTATTATTCTCAATATGCTTTTGAAATTCTGTCTCTCTTTGCTGTCTGGTCTTCTGGCATTTGATATCCTGTTTCCTCATATGTCTGATTTTGATTGATATGGATCGGGAAAATTATTCTTGTATAATGTGGATCTGTTTTTCTTTTGAGTTCATAAAAAAATAAACATCAGTATTATTTGACTGTTGTTAGTGATAATTTAGAGGAATGGGTAATACGTATGTTCCTTTCATTAAGTTAAAAAATGTAAGAGAAGAATCCTATTATATGTTTTTTCTTTGGTAAGTAAATAAAAGTAGAGATTTTAAAATTATGTAACAATTCTGTTGGCTTTCAGTGTTTGCAGGGAAAATATTTATCAGTTGAAGTTTATTTCTAATTACATTGAGGAAGAAATCAAACCGTATTTGCAGCAAAGTGGAAAACTTTCAATATGTACTGCATTTTGTGTAACGTAATAATTAAGGTCAAATTTATCTGTAGAGGTTCACTTAATTGGAAAGGATGCTCAATCACTATTTTTTCTTTACCAAGTAGTAAGCTCCAACTAAACTTTTCCAGGATCAGAGCCACTCAGAAATTTTCAGAAGTCTGATTCTGTATCTAATTTAGTATAGAATGCCAGAAACCAGGCTAGCTGAATTCAGTACCTGGCTTGTCCACTTACTAGGCGTATAACCTTGGGCAGATTATCAGACTACTCAGTGCTTCAATTTTCTCATCTCTAAAATGGGGTTATTGTAAGTACTTCTCCCACAAAGGTGTGATGAGGATTAATGAGATAATTCATGTAAAATGCTTAGAACAGTGTGCAATAAGTGTTAGCTTTGATCAGTTGTAAATACTAGAAGCAATGATAAATGTGGCACAGATAGGTAGAAAGTACTGATTCTCTTTTTAACAGGGCGTGGCCAATACACCTTGTGTACTCTGGAGTCTTTTTTCCTCCACCACCCTAGTTATTGTGAAAGAGTCTGTTCACCTTAAGTTGTGAGGGACAAAGTGAAGCAAGTTAAATTTCAAAGGGAGTTTGATATGTAAAGTAACAGTATTAGGTTAGAAAGAGAGAGGGATGCCAGAAACTTAAAATCTCTTCCTGAGGCGAGGTCAGATTTTTCTTCTTGAAAGGTATGTTCTCTATGAATTCTAGCTCCTTCATTTCTCTTTTAGTGTTTTTACTCCATAAGATATTTTATAGTTAGTAAATGAGTGAGGTTGAGCAGAAGGATGTGAGAATGTATTGATTTGTTAACAGCATGTTTTCTAAGTAAGTACAGGGGACAGTAGAGGACTTCCAGTCCATTCCATTGATGTAGAGGGTCTTGCCTGGAATATAAAATGTGAAGCCAAGAATACAACCAAAAATACAAGTGTGAAGCTACTCACTACCAGGGTAAAATGCGCGGGGAACAGAAAGGCTGAACAGAGAGGAGGTAGTGGCATAGGGATGGCTTAGAGAGTATAGTGACCTGGGTTTGGGTCAGGATTTTTCCATTCACCAACTGTGAAGCTAGACAACATATTTAATCTTCTTGGTTTTTAGTTTTTTCTTATAAAATGGAAGTTGTGGCCAAGCGTGGTGGCTCATGCCTGTAATCCCAGCACTTTGGGAGGCCGAGGCGGGCAGATCACCTGAGGTCAAGAGTTCAAGATCAGCCTGGCCAACATGGAGAAACCCTGTCTCTACTAAAAATACAAAAATATTAGCCAGGCATGTGGCAGTCGCCTGTAATCCCAGCTACTTGGGAGGCTGACGCAAGAGAATTGCTTAAGCCCAGGAGTTGGAGGTTGCAGTGAGCCAAGATTGCACCATTGCACTCCAGCCTGGACATACAGAGCCGGACTCTGTCTCAAAAAAAAAAGAAATTGTAATGTGACTTAATTTGCTTTCATTCATTGCCTGTTCTTACGCCATAATGACCAGGTGATTTAATTATAGAAATCAATACCTTCCCACGACACTTAGTATAACATCTCAGATCCTTGCCCAGCTTGGAAGGACCCATATGATATGGCCCTTTTGTACTTTTCCTGACCTCATCTTGTACTACTGTCTCTTTTACTTACTAGGTTCCAACTGCAATGGTTCTCTTTCTATTCTTCACAGTATGTAAGCTTTTTAGCATATTAAAGTCTTCTAACTGCTTGATCTCTCTGCCTAGAAAGATTTCTTCTAGGCTGGGCACAGTGGCTCACACCTGTAATTCCAGCATTTGGGAGGCCCAGGCGGGCAGATCACTTGACGTCAGGAGTTCGAGGCCAGCCTGGCCAACCTAGTGAAATCTTGTCTCTACCAAAAATACATAAATTAGCTGGACGTGGCGGCATGCACCTGTAATCCCAGCTACTTGGGAGGGTGAGGCAGAAGAATTGCAATAGGCTGAGATTGCACCACTGCACTCCAGCCTGGGCAACAGAGTGAGACTCTGTCTCAAAAAATAAATACATAGATAAATAAATAAATAAATAAATAAAGATTTCTCCTAGATTTTCACATGCCTTATCCAGGTCTTAAAGATAATGTCTTCAAAGAGGCCTCTACTAAACCCATTAGTTTAAAAGAGCACCTTCTGTGATTCTGTTGCATTTTCTTTGTAGCACAAATCATTTCTTAATATTTTCCTGTTTGTTTATGTCTGAATGTAGCTAACCCTAGAATGTAAGCTTTATGAGAGTAGGACCATGTCTTTCTCCTTCACTGCCGTATCCCCAGTACCTAGAGCAATTCCTGGCACAGAGTAGGTGTGATATCAGTGTTTTTTTTTTATTTTGTTTTTTTGAGACGGAGTCTCCCTCTGTTGTCCAGGCTGGAGTGCAGTGGCTTGATTTCAGCTCACTTCAACGTCTGTCTCCTGGGTTCAAGCGATTTGCCTGCCACAGCCTCCCATGTAGCTGGGATTACAGGGGGGCACCACCACGCCCAGCTTATTTTTGTGTTTTTAGTAGAGATGGGGTTTTATCTTGTTGACCAGGCTGGTCTTGAACTCCTGATCTCCAGTGATCCACCTGCTTTGGCCTCCCAAAGTGCTGGGATTACAGGCACGAGCTATTGCACACAGATATATAATATATCTGTGTTTTTAAATAAAGTATGGAATGAATAAGGTGCTGGTTGCACTGAAATAAATATTTGCTCTTTAAAACTCCTCTTCTCTTTATGCTTTCCTAAAAGACTGGGAAAGGTAATAGGAAGATGAGCCCAGAGCATCTTATATTGTCACAAAGTAAAGAAGTGCTAAAAACAAAGCCCCAACAATGGCGGGTGGTGTGTGAAGGGACACAGGTACCAATGGAGAGAGGTCCCAGTGGCCAAAACTGGAA
This sequence comes from Cheracebus regulus, assembly GCA_963574635.1. NCBI lineage: Eukaryota > Metazoa > Chordata > Mammalia > Primates > Pitheciidae > Cheracebus > Cheracebus regulus. The sequence continues at coordinate 2,061 of CAUYQU010061226.1, read as the reverse complement.
TAATTTGATCAACAACAAAAAAGTGGTATTGAATTATAACCGAAAAAATATTTTAAAAAAGCACATAACCATGCTGATATAAATAAATGATTGAATAAATAAATAAATAAGGGAGATACTCCACTCTCCAGAAACAGGACCATAAATTTTTTTTTTTTTTCTGAGACAGAGTCTTACTCTATCACGCAGGCTGGAGTGCAGTGGTGTGATCTCGGCTCACTGCAACCTCTGCCTCAAGCAATTCTCCTGCCTCAAGCAATTCTCCTGCCTCAGCCTCCTGAGTAGCTGGGATTACCGTGCCTGCCACCATGCCCAGCTAATTTTTCTATTTTTAGTAGAGACAGGGTTTCACCACGTTGGCCTGATTGGCCTTGAACTCCTGACCTCGTGATCCACCCGCCTCAGCCTTCCATAACTTCCTACCCCTTAAATATATGTTGCATGTAGTGACATTCTTCCAAAGAGTACAGTATGGAAAGGGGTAGGAGAAAACTGATAAACACTACCTCAGCCAGGCGATCAAGACTGACACTGTCCCTTTGACATGATGTGTTGAAAATGGTGCTTTTCTTTTATGATCTTTCTTTTAAAATGTCATAACTTCAGTCTAATTATGGGTAAAACATCACAAAAATCCCAGTCAAGGAAAATTCTGCAAAATACCTGATCAGTTTCCTCAAAACTTCCAGTGCATAAAAATAAGGAATGTCTGAGGAACTGTCTGTCACAGTGAAGAGGAGCCTACAGAGACAGGATGACTAAACATAATGTGGTATCCTGGATGGGATCTTGGAATAAAAAGGGATATGAAGTGAAAAGTCAGGAAATCTGAGTATATGGGTTTTAGTTAATGATAAGTCTCAATATTGACTCTTGCATTGTTAAGAAGGTACTTTACTAATGTAGGATGTTAATAACAGGAATACTGGCTGTGGAGTAGTTGGGAATTCTCTGTACTATCTTGGTTAGTTTTTCCAAAAATTGAGCACTGTTCTGAAATGAAAAGTTTATTTCAGATAAAATTCAAATAAGAAGTTATGACTATTTTTTCCACATGATTCTGTATTATTTTATTGTGTCATTTCAGTGCCGATTCATCTTCTATTATATACAGATGCCATAGCTTATTTAACTTACACCCATTTCTGCACATTTAAATTGGTTCTAGTAGTTTGTACCTACATCGTTGATCATTCCTTTGGTGATAGAGGAAGGGCTATTTTTGACATGGAAATTTTATCTTTTGTTTGATATGATTTCCGATTTCTTCTCTTATTTTATCTTGGTTTCCTCTTAGGTTAGGACTTTAAATACTTTCTATATGCTGATGAGTCCAGCCTAGTTGATTATATCACAGGCGTCTCAAATTCAGCACATTCAGAGGTGGGCTCTTATTTTCTTTCCCCTTCAATTACTCCTCTCTCTGATTTCCTTTCTTCTGTTAATGCTGTCGTAGTTTACCCAGATACTCAGCAGGACTATGGGAGTTAAGTTTGGTTTCTCTTCTCTGTCATCGTTCTATCTGCATCCTCTGCCCATACAATCTTTCACATTCACTGCCTGTTTTGTTCTTAAAATATATCTTAAACCCATGATTTTTCCATGTCCACTGCTACCAACCTTGTCTGAGCTATCTATCATCAAATTATGCTGGACCTTTACAATATCCCTAATAGTCCCCTTTCTCTCTTGCCTCTTTTTTTTTTTATAAAAAGAATGAAAGAGAGAAAGAAAGAGGAAGAGATTTTAGAAAAAGAGAGAAAAGAAGAAAGAAAGAAACAGCAAAAGAAAGAAAAAAAGAATGAAAGAGAAAGAGGAAAAGATTTTGGAAAAAGAGAGAAAAGGAGAAAGAAAGAAACAGCAAAAGAAAGAAAAAAAAGAAAGAAAAGAGGAAGAGAAAGAGGGAGAGAGAATGGGATTTTTGTTTTATTGCCCAGGCTAGAATACAGTTTAAAATGGGGATTAAAAACCTCTTTTATGCCAATAATTGTGTTTAACAATGGAGACAGGAAGGAATAGGGGATGAAAATAACAAATAAGCAGCCAACCAATATTTTATTT
>CAUYQU010061224.1:0-28662 GCA_963574635.1 Cheracebus regulus | reverse complement strand
TTGGGGTTGCTCTTCTTGAGGAATATCTTTGTGGTGTTCTCTGTATTTCCTGGACTTGAATATTGGCCTGCCTTGCTAGGTTGGGGAAGTTTTCCTGGATAATATCCTGAAGAGTATTGTCCAGCTTGGATTCATTCTCTTCTTCACATTCAGGTACACCTATCAAATGTAGGTTAGGTCTTTTCATATAGTCCCATATTTCTTGGAGACTTTGTTCATTCCTTTTTACCATTTTTTCTCTAATCTTACCTTCTCGTTTTATTTCATTGAGTTGATCTTCGACCTCTGATATCCTTTCTTCTGCTTGGTCAATTCGGCTGTTGAAACTTGTGCATGCTTCGTGAAGTTCTCGTGTTGTGTTTTTCAGCTCCATCAATTCATTTATATTCCTCTCTAAGTTGTCCATGCTCATTAGCATTTCATTAAATCTTCTTTCAAGGTTCTTAGTTTCTTTGCATTGGGTTAGAACATGTCCTTTCAGCTCACAGAAGTTTCTTATTATCCACCTTCTGAAGCCCGATTCTGTCAGTTCATCATATTCAGTGTCCGTCAGGCCTTGTTCCCTTTCTAATGAGGAGCTGTGATCCCCTGTAGGAGGAGAGGCATGCTGATTTAGGGTGTTCTCAGCCTTTTTGCACTGGTTTCTTCCCATTTTTGTGGATGTATCCACCTGTCATCTTTGTAATTGCAGACTTTCAGATTGGGTCGCTGAGAAGACGTCTGGCTTGTTGGTGATGAAGTTTTTTCTGTTTCTTAGTTTTCCTTCAGTGGACACCCCTTCCCCACAGAGCTAGATCTTTCTGGGTTCAGCTGTGTTTGCTGTGAAACTCTCAGTCCTCAGCGCTTCCAATTGCTGGTCTCCTTGTGGGGAGGGGAGCAGCCGAGCCTGACTAAAAGGACACCCAGTCCTGTATACTCCGCACCAAGAAGCACCATACCGGGGCGCCGGCAAAACAACTGCGCCAGCCAAAAGAGTCGTGCTGGTGACCCATGCAGCTCCTCTGCCGGGAATCTCCCTTTTTGTGTGGCAACAAAAATTCATCTGAAATTGTGGCATCCACTGGCTCTCTGCACTTTCACTGGGAGCTACAATCCTGAGCCACTGCTAAGTGGCCATCTTGAATCTCTCTGTCCGGTGATGAAATTTTTTCTGTTTCTTAGTTTTCCTTTGGCAGATGCCCATTCCCCACAGAGCGGTACCTTCCCAGGTTCGTCTGTGCTTGCTGTGAAACTCTCAGTCCTCAGTGCTTCTGATTGCTGTTCTCCTTGTGGGGATGGGACCAGCTGAGCCTGACTAAAAGGGACCCCAGTCCCATATACTCCACACCGAGAAGCACCACGCCAAGTGCTGGCAAAACAGCCACGCCAGCCAAAAGAGTCATGCTGGTGACCCGTGGGGCTCTTCTGCTGGGAATCTCCCGGTCTGTGGGCAACAAAAATTTGTCTGAAAGTGCGGTGTCCACTCACTTTCTGCGCTTTCACTGGGAGCTACAATCCTGAGCTGCTGCTAATCGGCCATCTTAGATCTCTCTCCCATAGCTCAGTCTTTCAAAGTTTATTGAGACTTGTTTTGTGGCCAGACATATAAACTATCCAGGAGAATGTTCTGTGTGTACTTCAGAAAAATGTTTATTCTGATATTGTTGGGTACAGTGTTCTATATATGTCTGTCAGATCTATTAAAATTGGTTTTAGTGTTGTTGGAGACTTCTATTACCTTATTTTTCATAATTGTTCTATCCATTATTAAAGGCGGGACACTGAAATTTCCAACTGTTATCTTTGAACTATTTCTGCCTTCAATTTTGCCAGTTTTTATTTTATATATTTTGGGACTTGGTTGTTGTGTGCATATGTAATTACAACTGTTATGTCTTTTTGATGATTGACTTATCATTAAATTATATCCTGCTTTGTCTTTGTAACTACTTTTGTCTTGAAGTATATATTTTTTCTGATATTATTATAGCCACTTCAGCTCTTTTAGTTACTGGTTGGAACTAATGTGAATCTCTTGTAGGCAGCATGTAATTGAATTGTGAGTGTGTGTGTGTGTGTGTGTGTGTATGTGTGTGTTTTAAATCCATTCTGCCAATCTCTGTCTTTAAATTGGAGACTTTAGTCCATTTGCATTTAATGTAATTACTAATAAGGAAGAATTTACTTCTATCATTTTGGATTTTTTAATATTTTGTATCCTTTTTGTTCCTCAATTCCTTCATTATTGCTTTCTTTTTGCTAGATATTGATTTTAATTCTCTGCTCTTTTACTATATTGTATATAGTTTTAATTGTTTTCATAGTGATCATGTCATGGAATACAATTAACATCTGAATTTATAAAAATTTAAATTTGAAATAATATCAATTTAGTTTCAATTGTATACAAAATTTGCTACTACACAGCTCTGTCCTCTCTTGTGTTATTATTGTGTCATGAACTACATTTTTATACATTATGTGACCATCAGCATATATTTATAATTATTGTTTTATGCTTTTGCCTTTTTAATTATATACAAAATGAAAAGAGGAATTATAAGCCAAAAGTATATTTTTAGTGACATATATTTACCTACGTAGTTAGTCTTACTTGGGTTATGTATTTCTTTGTGTGAATTCAAGTTGCTGTCTCGTGTTCTTTCATTTTAGTCTGAACAACACCTTTTAGTACTTCTTGTAAGGCAGTTCTACTAGTGACAGATCTTCTCAGTTTTTGTTTACCTGGGAATATTTTAAAATTTTCTTCATTTTTGAAAAATTATTTTGCCAGATATAGAATTCTTGGTTAACAGTCCCTCTTTTCCCCTGAGCATTTTGAATATGCTATTCCTTCTGGCACCATGGTTCCTGTTGAGAATCAGCCATTAATTTTACTGAGAATCTCTTATCTGTGAAAATTCACTTCTCTTTTGCTGCTTTCAATATTATTTGTTTGTCTTGCTTTTTGATAGTTTGATTATAATGTGTCATGGTATAGCTATCTTTGAGTTTCCTACTTAGAATTTGTTAAGGTTTTTGGATGTGTAGATTCATATCTTCCATCAATTTGGGAAGTATGGGCCATTATTTCTTCAAATATTCTTTCTTTTCCCCTCTCTCTTCTCTCCTCAGATTTCCATTAGTGTATGTTGGTATGGTTGATGGTATCTCTCAGGTCTCTTAGGTTCTCTCTCTCTCTCTTTTTTCTTTTTTTTGAGACTGGATCTTGTTCTGCCACATAGGCTACAGTGCAGTGGTATAATAGTAGGTCACTGGAGCCTCAAACTCCTGGGCTTAACTGATCTTCTTGCCTCAGCCTCCCAAGTAGCTGAGACTACAGGCACATGCCACCATGCCAGGCTAGTTATTACTATTATTATTATTATTATTGTAGAGGCAGGGTCTTGCCTTGTTGCCTAGGCTGGTCTGCAACTCCTGGCTTCACATGATCCTTCCACCTTGGTATCCTACAGTGCTGGGGTTATAGGTGTGAGCCACTATATCTGGCAGGTTCTGTTTGTATTTTTGTCTTTCTGCTCATCAGTTTGAGTAATCTCAATGGACCTGGCTTCATGTTCACAGTTCTTTCTTCCATTTCTTAACATCTATTGCTTTATTCTTTTTGTATATTTTTTATTTTAATTATTGTACTTTTTATCTCCAGAATTTCTACTTGGTTCTTTTTAATAAATTCTATCCTATTGATATTCTCTACTTTGGTGAGGCATCATTCTCACATTTTCCTTTAGTTTTTTGTTCATGCCTCCTTTAACTATAGAAGCATATTTTAAATAGTTGATTTAAAGTTTTTGTCTAGTAAGCCCAATGTCTGGTATCCATCAGGGTCAGTTTTTATTGTTTTTGAATGGGTCATAATTTCTTATTGCTTTGTATATTTTCTTTGTTGTTGTTGAAAAGCAGACATTTAGAATATTATAATGCCAAAACTCTGGAAATTAGGTGGTCTCCACATCCCAGTGTTTCTTGTTGCTGTCTTAGGTTTAATGACTTTTGTGAACTAATTTTGTATGGTCAGTAGTTTTTGTTGTATGTCTCTACTTGATTAGTTTAGTGTTCAGCTAGTAATTCAACAAAGATTTCATTAAATGTCTGAAGCAATAACGACAAAAATTTCCCAGATTTTGCAGATGGGCTCTGAGTGTGTGGCTTGGGGGTATGACTTCAACACTCAATTGGGCAGTTTGCAAGTCTTCATTAGCCTTCACTTCCTGGTTGGGCCAAACTTGAGATTGGCCAGAGGTTAGAGCTTAGTTCCTTCTCATGTCTTTTGTGAGTATACACCCAACCTTGAGCATGAGTGTGGACTTCTGGATTCCCAAAAATATGTGGGAGATTTTCAAAGCCTTTATTTCCCAAAGCATCTTACTCTCACATTTCCTCCCAGGCTTTCTGCTTTGTCTGCTAGTTGCCTCAACTGTTATCCCTTGGGCCAGGAGGCAGTGGCTGATACATTTGCCTTTAAATAATTTTGACAAAATCTTCCAGGGTAGTACCTCTCTCCTGGAGCATTCTTAGTTAGATTAAATAAAAGACCTGTGAGCTAGTCCTCCAAAGAGCTACCAGACAGGCCAAAACAAATAACTACAATCCCCCAAGAACAAGATCTTTTCTGTTCACTATGGTACCAGAAACTCACACCAGGAATGCAGGTGTGCTCTCTTTAAGTCTACTACTAAGCTAGAGAATGTGGGTTGGGGTAAGTTAAAATGCCACAAAGCTCTCCTGCTTAGATTCAGTTGCCTTTTCTTTATTAAACATTCACTTGGTTGCTGTAAACATTCAGTTATTTTCGAGAGTTTTGATAAAGTTGATTCTGAAAGTTTTTGCCAGACTGTTATTTTTGTGTTGTTGTGCCAACTGTCAGGTCCCAGCTGATGCTGAGGTCCAAGGGGAGTGGGTGGATGGCTGACAGATGGGTGAAAGAACACCTGGGGGCCGTAGGCAGGTGAAATATGGCTTTTATTCTCTGGCTCCACTCTTCTCTGTCTTTATATTGGTTGCCTGTTCTGGCTGCAGCCCTTCTCAGTGGCCGGCTCCATGGTTCCTGCTGTTCCCATGACTCTCTCTTACAGGGTCAGCAGCTCCACTCTCTGTCTCTGGGCGTGAACCATATGTACAGCATCAGTAGGGCAGTTGTACCTTTTACAGACAATAGTGGCTCAGAGCCAAGTATGAGCTTACACAAACAGGTTATATAACAAGTAGAGTGGTGTGCCTGCCTGCCAAACTCGCTAAGTTACACTGGCCCAGTTATCTGTCTTGGCCTACTCTTAACTAGAGCACATACATTTTCCTTACATGTGTAGAGATAGATTTTTGGCATTTCTACTTTGCCATTGTTTGCTGATATAACACCTCTCTTGGTTATTCTTGGTCCTTTTGTTTATACGTAGGTTTTAGAAGTATCTTGTCAATTTCCACCCAAAACACCAAATGGTATTTTGATTTAGTGGCATTGAATATGTAGATCAACTTGAGAAGAATTGATATCTTTACAATATTGAGTCTTTCACTCCTTGTCCAGGCTGGTCTTAATAAATATGGCATATCCATACATTTATTTAGGTGTTTTTGATTTCCTTCAGTAATATTATATACTTTTCTGTGGTGAGATCTTACCTATCTTTTATTATAATTATCCTGAAGTATTTGAAGTTTAATGCTTTTATTGTCAGAAGGTTTTTAATAATAAATTTCTTTTAAAATTATTGGACTATTTAGACATGCTATTTATGCTTATCAGTTGTTAAAAGTTATATTTTTGGAGGAAGTGTTAAATTTCATTAAAATTTTCAAATTCACTGGCAAAGGTTTTTTTTCTAAAATATAATCATTTTAATGTCTGCTGACCTGTAATGATATTTCCTTATTCATTTTGATAAATCTTTTTAGACTCTTTATTTATTTAATCAGTTTCAGTAGGAATTTATTAGTTTTACTAAACCTGAAAAATCAACTTCTGGTCTTTTGGCTCTTGTCTATGTGTGTTTCCCACGTCATTAATTTTTGCTCTTACTTTCATTTTTCAAATTTGAGTAGAATTTAATTATTAAGTTTTAGATTTATTTTAGTATAAAATATATATTTAAGCCTATAAATTTCCCTCAAATTCTGGCTTTAGGAACATCTCACAAGTTTTGATATATTTCCACCATTATTCTGCTTAGTTTATTTTTGGGTTTTTCTTCTTTGTCTGAAAAAGGCTTAATGTTGACTTCATTTTTAAGAGAAGTTTTGACAGTAATTTGCTTTCCACACTTGGAATACATGTCTTCTGTATTTCATTATTTCTGCAGAGAAAACAGTCAATGACATCTTTGAAGTTAATTTGTTTTTAATATGTTCTTTTCTTCCCCCCACAATTCACTGTAATGGGTCTAGGTAGAGAATTTCCCTGGCATTTATTATTCTTGGCATTTAGTAGACTTTAGTAGAGTTAATATAATCTGTAGATTGATGTTTTTTGTTTTGGAAAATTCTCAGCCATTGTTTATTAAAATATTCTGCACTCTTCTCTCCTGGGACTCAAATTACACTTTATTGGGTCTTGTTATTGTATCTCTGTCTCCTATCTTCTCTTCCATCTTTTTCATTGTTTTGTCTCTTCATGCTTTTAATTCACCAAATTGATATATTGAATTCTTAATTTCAGTTATACATAAATACACACACTTATTATAAACAAACAAATAAATAAACGCGTGTGTGTGTATACTTCTTTTTTTAAATTTTGTTTTTTATTGCATTTTAGGGTTTGGGGTACATGTGAAGAACATTCAATATTGTTGCATAGGTACACATGTGGCAGTGTGATTTGTTGACTTCCTCCCCTTCACCTATATCTGGCATTTCTCCCCATGCTATCTCTCCCCAACTCCCCACCCCTCACTGTTCCTCCACTATTTCCCCCCAACAGACCCCAGTGTGTAGTACTCCCCTCCCTGTGTCCATGAGTTCTCATTTTTCAACACCCACCTATGAGTGAGAACATGCAGTGTTTGATTTTGTGTTCTTGTGTCAGTTTGCTGAGAATGATGGTTTCCAGGTTCATCCATGTCCCTACAGTTTTTTATCTAGGAAATCATTCCATAATTCAAGATCACGGAGATTTACAGGTATGTTTTATTCTAACAGTCTTAAAATTTAGCTCTTATTTTAGGATTTTAATTGATTTTTTGAATTAGTTTTGTAGATGGTATGAAGTATAGGTCCAATTTCATACTTTTACATGTGGATATTCCAGCTGGGAATTTGGTAGACATTGTATTGGATATGTATAATTTGGCAGTATTGCACCTCAACAATATTAAGTCTTCTGATCTATGATCATGAGATGTTTTTCCACTTGTTTAAGTCTTTCTTAATTTCTTTCAACGAGTTTTATGGTTGTCAGTGTATACATCTCATACTTCATTAAACTTATTCCTAGGTATTTTATTCTTTTTTATGCTGCTGTAAATGGAAAAGTTTTCTTAATTTCATTTTCAGATTGTTCATTGTTAGTATACAGAAATACAATTTATTATTCTATATTGAACACAATATATATTCTATGTGTTGGATTATCTAGAAGCAAATGCTACTGCAGTTCTTTGTTGATTTGCTTGCTATGATGACTGGATACAGTCATGCACAACAGGAAGCCTACTGTACACAGAATATATATTGTGTTCAATATATTCTATATTGTATTCAATATATTGTGTTCTATATTAAATCCCACAACCTTGCTGAACTTATTAGTTCCATAGTTTTTTAATGAATTCTTTAAGATTTTCTTTTTACAAGATCATATTCTCTTTGAATAGTTTTATTCTTTTTCCAACCTGGAGGCCTTTAATTCCTTTAGTTATTTATTTGCCTTGGCTAGAATGTCCAGTACAATGTTTAATACAAGTGGTGAGAGCAAGACACCCATATCTTGTTTTCCATCTTAAAGAAAAAGCATACAGTTTTTTTACCATTCCATACAATGCTAACTGTGGGGTTTTTTGCAGATGCCTTTTATGAGGTTGAAGAAGTTACTTTCTATTGCTTGTATACTGAGTGTTTTTATTATGAAAGGGTGTTGAATTTTGACAAGTGCTTCTTTTGAGTCTACTGAGATGAACATGTGGTTATTACAATATTTGTTTTATGTATGTTGAACCAACTTCACATTCCTAGTATAAACCCCACTTAGTTGATGGACAAAATATAATTTTATATGTTGATGGACTTTATTTGCTAGTATTTTGTTGAGGATTTTATATCTATATTTACAAGGGATACTGGTCTGTAGTTTTCTTGTGATGTCTCTGTCTGGTTTATATTTAGATTTGACATTAATTCTCCCTTAAACATTTGGTGCAATTCACCAAAAAAGCCATGTGGGTCTCTGCTTTACTTTGGGGAGAGTTTTTCTTTGTGGCACAAATTTAATCTCTTTATTTCTTATACCTCTATTCAGATTTTATATTTTTTCTTGATTCAGTTTTGGTTAGTTATGTCTTTTAGATATTTTTCTAGTTTACTTAGACTATCTACTTGTTGGAATGCAACTGTTCCTAGTATTCATTAATAATTCTCTCTTTTTAAGATCTGCAGTAATGTCTACTCTCTCATTCTTGATTTTAGTCATTTGAATCTTTTTTTCTTGAAAAGTAGCTATGCTCACCACTATACTACCAACACTTCTTTATTTCTTGATTTGTCTACTTAAAAGGGTTGGCAATTTTGCTAATCTTTTCAAAGAGCCAACTTTTTGTATTTTTTCTTTTCTTTTTTTTTTTCTGTTCTCTATTTCATTTATTTCTACTCTAAGCTTTACTATTTTCTTCTACCTGTTAGGTCTAGGTTTAGTCTGATCTTTTATAGCTTTCTAAAATAAAAGGTTAGATAATTGATTTCAGAGCTTTGTTTTTAAACACAGGCTTTTAAGGGTATACACATTCCTTTAACCCTTACTTTAGAAGTATACCATAAATTTCACTATGTTGTATCACTGGTTGCATCCATACCAAAGTATTTTCTAATTTCTTTTGTGATTTATTCTTTTGACTGGCTTTGTAAAAATATATTCTTTATACATATTTGTGATTTTTCCAAATTTCCCTGTGTTACTGATTTCTAATTTCATTTCATTGTGTTTGAAGAAAATACTTATTATTTCTCTCTCTTTAAATTTACTGAAGCCTGGGCAGCACAGGGAGAACCTGGATCTTAAAAAAAAAAAAAAAAAGAAAATTTAGCCTGGCATCGTGGTACACATCTGTGGTCCTAGGTATTTGGGAAGTTAAGGTTTATGACCTAGTATATAACCTATAATGGACAATGATCCATGTACACTTGAAGAGATTATACATGCTGCTGTTGTTGGGTGGAATGTTCTACAGCTATTTAATAGGTTTAAAGGGCCATTCATACCTTCTGTTTCCTTGTTAATACTCTACCTACTGATGTCTCCAGCTATTATTGTTCAATTGTCTATTTCTCCCATCAATTCTGTCAATCTTTATTTCAGGTATTTGGGGGCTCGACTGTTAGACGCACATTGACCCTTTTATCATGATAAGACATGCTTCTCTGTCTCTAGTAACATTTTTCTGACTTAAAGTCAATTATTAGTATAGTCATTTCATTTCTGTTTGGGTTATATTTGTCTTACTCTTATCTTTTACATTTCAACCTATTTATGTCTTTGATTTAAAGAGTGTCCTGGGCTGGGCATTATGTGGCTCATTTCTGTAATCTAGCATTTGCGAAGATGAGGTTGGAGGATAGCTTGAAGTCAGGAGTTTGAGTTCAGCCTGGGCAACAAGCGAGACTCAGTTTCTACAAGAAATCAAAAAAATTAGCTGGGTGTAGTTGGATACACCCGGAGTCCCAGCTGCTTAGGAGGCTGAGGCAGAAGAATCACTTGAGCTCAGGGCTATAAAGGCAACACTGCACTTCAGCCTGACAACAGAGCAAGACCCTGTCTCTTAAAAAATAAAAAGAGTGTCTCTCACAGACTGCACATAGTTGCATCATGAATTTTTTTTTAAGAGGGAGTCTCACTCTGTTACCCAGGCTGGAGTGCATTGGCGTGATCTTGGCTGGCTGCAATCTCCACCTCCTGGGTTCAGGCAATTCTCCCACCTCAGCCTCCCGAGTTGCTGAGACTATAGGCGCAATACACTGCACCTGGCTAATTTTTGTATTTTTAGTAGAGATGGGGTTTCACCATGTTAGCTAGGCTGGTCTCAAACTCCTGACCTCAGGTGATCCACCCGCCTCAGCCTTCCAATTGCTGGGATTACAGGTGTGAGCGCCACCAAGCCCGGCCTGAATTTTTATCCATTCTGTCAAACTGTCTTTTCACTGTCATGTTTGATCCATTTAGATGCAACGTACTTAATGATAAGGTAGGATTTACCTTATCAGTTTGCTACTTTGCTGTTTTCTGTATGATATTTATCTTTTGTTCCTCAATTCCTCCATTTTTGCCTTTTTTATGTTAAACATATTCTGATGTTCTATTTTAATTATTCTGTTGTTTCTTTTACTACATTCTTTCAAGTTTTTTTTGTTTTAGTAGATGCCCTGGGGATTATAATTAACTAATAATGATCCAATTAATTCCAATTGTATGTAAAAAACACCACTCCTCTAAACCTCAGTTCCCTCTCCCATCCTCTGTGCTATAACATTAATTACATTTTTATACCTTATAAGCCAATCAACAGTGCATAATTACTGCTTTCTGCAAATTAAATCAGACAGAAAAAAAAATTTAATACATTTACACTGTCTTTTATATTTACCTGGTTAGTTTACTGGTCCTCTTTACTTCTTCGTATCTATTCAACTGTCTTGTGAGCGTTCCTACTGGATGTAAGGAGACAGTGTTGGAGAAGCATTCACTAACCATTCCTATCAGTCAGGTGCCAACATTTCTGAACTGTTTTATTAGTATCAACTGGATCATTACTTACCTAGAACCAAGTGTTTTGAAATTTTGAATTTAAACTCAAAGTCCTCTTACTCCAAAGTGACTGAGACTGGGGGATCAAAAGATATTGAGTCTAGTCTCAAATCTGCCACTCAGTGTGTAAGCTAGTTAACTATGAGACTTTAGTTTGTCCATCTGTAAAAATGTGAATTGGACTATTTTTTTCCTGTACATGCTTTCAGTTTTAAATTTCCAAAATTTCATCATACTCATTCTTTCTCTGAAGAAAAACATGATCAGGTTTCCCCCTTTATTTTCAATTTCACAGTTGGTATCCTCTAGACTTACATTACGTTATGCTTGGTAGGGTGGCTATATAAGCCGATCAGTCCTTCCTCTGTTGTCTCCCCACTCCATTGCATTTAACTATGTAGTTAACCAAATAATTGTCCTCAAGGGTTATTCTCATCTTTTCACTGATCTACTTTTGAAACTTTATTTACTACCTATATCTTACTACCTCAAATCTAAAACTTAGAATGTAACATTCAAAACCTTCTATGGAGGCAGGAAGATCACTTGACCCCAGGAGTTCAAGGACATCCTGGGTAACATAGTGAGACACTGTTTCTATAAAAAATAACAAAACTAGCTGGGTTAAAAAATAACAAAACTAGCTGGGTGTGGTAGCATATGTCTATAGTTCTAGCGAGGCAGGAGGCTCACTTGAGCCCAGAAGACTAAGCCTGCAGTGAGCCATGATCATACCACTGCACTCTTGGCATAGATAACAGAGCAGGACCCTGTCTAAAAAAACAACAGAACAAAACAAAATGAAACAAAACTTCTTAGCAACTACCCTATTCATAATGCCTAATCTTATGTCTTTAATTTTATTATAAAGTATTTCAAACACACAGAAAAGTAGACAGTATTGTATCCATTACTTTCCAGAATCAACTAGAATTATGTTGGTGAATTTTCCTCAAATGCTCTTTTGAAAAAGAAAAATGATTTTACAGATCATTTTTCTTAACTTGAAGTGTATCATTCTCATCATTATTATTTTTCATATTCATGCTGTATACATCCAGTATTTGTATATACTGCCATTTTTGAAATTTTTATTTTTATTCATTTATATCAGTGACATCACATCTTACAAATCCCTTTCTAATCTGCTATTTTACTCAATGTTGTATTTTTGAGATTTACCCATAGTATAGATTCATACAATAAAATACTGGTATATATACAGTATTCTAGTATTCCCTTATATAAATCTTCTCAAATCTTCTCCATTTCCCTACCAGTAAACATTTATTTCTAGTTATTACAAAATGACGCAGAGAACAGTTTTGCACATGTGCCCTTGTATATATGTATAAGATTTTTTGTAAGACAAATATTTAGAGGTATTTATGTTAGATTTGGGGTATACACTTTTTCAGCTTTATTAAATACTGCTATATCACTCTTCAAAATGACTGTGCCATCAGTGTCTGAGGGATCCTATTGCTCCACAAGCCTTACTATACTGTCAGGTTTCTTAACATCTACAACCTCATTAAGGTTTTAATTTGCATTTTTCTCCTTTAGAAGATAACTCCAATCTCCTTTCTTCCCCTAAACTTTTGATAAGTCCAATTAATCACCTTAAGATAGAGTATTTCATATACAGGCACTTTGTGGCCAATTTTGTGGCTAATGTTAAATTCTTTCCTTAAACAGTCAGCACTCATTAGTCAATCAGTTAAGTTTACCAGATGTTTTATCTGTAAATGCCAGTTTCTGTATTATGTAGGTATACAGACTATGAAGTGGTCAATAACATGTTTGCAGACACATATAAGACACTGAAATTGATGCTTACTATGCTTACTAGTTAAAGAACAGGTATTTTATTTGAGTAATAGATTACTCAAATTATTCAGACGTTCTAAAGGGTTACTTTAGAATGTAATAGATTACTTAAAGCCATGCTGAAATTTTGAAAAAAGAAAGTATTAGAATATATATTTTTTCAAGTATATTCAAGTATTACCAAGGCAATAGTGACGAGAAAAGCTATCTAAATGACTTTTGTTCAAATTTCCATATATTGGTTTATAATGTCACAAAACAGTGTGCACAGGCACACTCATATGCTAAATTACAAATCTTCAGGAACATAAATTATTTCTAACAGTGATTACCTTGGTAAATACTTACGAAATGGAATTGTATTTCAATTCCAAAAAAGCACTATTTGAAAACTAACCAATTTTAAATCTAATGATTTATGATTCGTCCCACAGCCATAATTTCTGTATGTGAAGCAAGTACACGAAAGCTATTTAGGAGACCATTTAAGATACTGAAGAAAATATCAGTAGTGACAGCAAAATATTTTTTTGTAATCACATTTAAAAGCAGAGAGAAAAATGGAAAAAACATCAACTACTACTAATTAAAAATGATTACTGAAAGACGAAACAACAGTATAAGTGGGTTGGCTAACTTGGGACTCATCAAAACCAATTATTTTTCAGTTCCTAGAGAAAACAGATTTTCAGCTTTTCCCCATTCAGTATAATATTAGTTGTGGGTTTGTCATACATGGCCTTTAGTGCATTGAGGTACTTTTCTTCTGTAACTAATTTATTGAGGGTTTTCAATCATGAAGGGATGCTGAATTTATCAAATGCTTTTTCTTCCTCTATTGATAGGTTTTATGGTTTTTGTCCTTTATTATGTTCATGTGATGCATCACATTTACTGAATTATGTACGTTGAACCATTCCTACATTCCTGCGATAAATCTCACTTTATCATGGTGTGTCATCTTTTTGATTAATTGTTGTATTCAGTTTGCTATATGGTATTTTGTTGAAGATTTTTGTGTCTATGTTCATCAGATATATCGGTCTTTAGTTTTCTTCTGCTGCTGTGCCCTTGTTCTGTTTTGATATCAGAGTTACGTTGGCCTCGTGGAATTGGTTAGAAGAGTTCCCTCTGGTTTAACACTTTGGAATAATTTGAGGGAAACTGGTATTAATTCTTCTTTAAAGGTTCAGTAGAATTCAGCAGTGAGGCCATCTGGTTCTGGACTTTTCTTTCTTGGGAGACTTTTTAATACTAATTCAATCTCATTACTTGTTATTGGTCTGTTTAGGTTTTCTACTTCTTCTTGTTCCAATTTTGGTTGGTTGAATGTGTCCAGTAATTTATCCATTTCCTCTAGGTTTTCAAATTTGTTGACATATAGTTGGTCACAGTAGTCTCTAATAATCCTTTGTATTTCTGTGGTATCCACAGTAATGCCTCCCTTCTTTCTATCATCTATCTATCTATCTATCTATCTATCTATCTATCTATCTATCTATCTATCTATCTCTTTTTCTTCTTAGCCTAGCTAATGGCTAGTCAATTTCATTTATCTTTTCAAGAAACTCACTTTTGATTTTGTTAATCTTTTGTATTTTTATATGAAAGGAGAATGTTATAAGCTGAAAAAGCAGAACTCAATTTCTGCTTCAACATCTGTACGATTTTTACAAAAATCATCTTGCTTTATATTAATTTAATGTAACGACACATGCAAAAGTGGGAAACATTATCTTTGTTTTTTAGTTGAATTCATTTCCATGTTTACATAGTGCTACTTTCAAGTCATTTTTCATTTTCTCCTCACTTTAGCCCAAACTATATTACTTAAAAGTCAACAATTTCTACAGGATTCTGGAGCATGGGAGTTGACTAACTCTTGAGTCACTTAATCAGAGAGTTTGAAATTTAACTGTAGAATATGTAGAAGTTTAATAGAACATCAACGCTTTTAGACTAAGAATCCATCAAAATTCCAGGACCATTAAGTTTCACTTCTTTAACATGTTTATTTTAGAGTTTGATGATTTTCTAACAATTTTAAAAACATGTTAAATATATAAAAATATATATTAAAATAGTTATTAAAATTCTACAAAATATTTCAGTTTCATCATATTAGCTTGAATTACATGAAAGTATTTCACGGTCCACTTTTCAAATGAAATAATTTTTCAACTAAATAAAATAATTTGCCAATTTTTTTTTTTTTTTGGAGTCAGAGTTTCACTCTTGTTGCCCAGGATGGAGTGCAATAGCGTGATCTCGGCTCACGGCAACCTCCGCCTCCCAGGTTCAAGTGATTCTCCTGTCTCAGCCTCCTGAGTAGCTGAGATTACAGGCATGTGCCACCATGCCTAGGTAATTTTGTATTTTTAGTAGTAATGGCGTTTCTCCACGTTGGTCAGGCTGGTCTCAAACTCCCAACCTCAAGTGATCTACGTGCCTCAGCCTCCCAAAGTGCTGGGATTACAGGTGTGAGCCACCACGTCTGGATGTCAATTTTTATTTTCTTAAAAACATATACAGTTTAACAACAAGCAAACGAAATAGTATTGGTCTCAAATCATTCAATAAGAATATAATATTATTATTTTGTGCAAAATATAAAAACTAAATTCTAGTTTCCCTTCTTTGTAACTCTGTTCCTGATAGGTATTTTACAAACCTTTTTTCCCTTTAGACTGTCTTGATATTTACATCCAATTTGTAGGTCTAATTTTTTATCATCTCTTAGAACAAGAACCAGTGCAATATTTTAAACACAGACAGAACCTGAAGTTAATTTTTTTCCAAGACAGCCTAGTTGAATCTTTATCATCAATTTTAATAAATATGTGCTTTAAAAAATGTGATAAATAAGCAGATTTTCAGATCTGAATCTTGAGCATAAGCCTTTTTATGTCTAAAGAAAAGTTAATGGGTAACAGCACTAGAATTTTTCAAAAGTATTTGATTTTCTAATGAAATGTCACAGAAAGTGGCACGGTGCAGGCATGTGAGAAAAAAGCTAGTTGAAAGAAGAGAGAGTAGTTTAATGTTTAAATTCTAGCTTTTCTAAAGCTTCTAAGAATGAGAAATTTAGCAAACCACTATTTCTTTGCTAGACAAAGCTGCATAGTAGTTAGAAGATGACTAATTTGGGCTATAACATCTATGATTGAGAGTTTGGATTAGAATTCTGAGGCACAAAATTATTGTCACAAAAGTATAAGCTTTATTTCTAGTCTCAGTAATCTCATTGCTAAGGTTTATGTATATAGCTTAGCATACAAGCTATCAGATTTTTAAATGCATATATTTACAAATTTGTAACTTTTGGAATTTAAAAATGTGATCACTTTTTAAAGTTTTTATATTTAGTTTTTGGTTATTAGTGAAAGTTTTTCCTTCTTATTTCCATTTAAACCAAACACAACTTCCATGGAGATAAAGTTTAATCCAAAGTAACATTATATAAAAGCTAATCTCAGAAACAGTCATGTAGAGCTTTGTTTTTAGGTTTGTTTTAGGTAGTGTAGAAAGGAAGAAGTACCTTTACTCCCCTACCCTGCTCTGCTTTTTCTGGTTTGTCTCTATAGTTTGCTCTGGTCAAAAGGCTCTGAATGTTTTTGAGATAATTCTCTATCAAGGGTCCAACTAAAGAGCCCGCTATGCATGAAAGCCTAACATGTATCAACAAAAATGATGAGGGCCCTCAACTAACGAAACTTACTGACCTGTGAAATGGTTTATTCATTGCAAATTCTGAAGTGAAGATCTGAGTCACATTTTTAAAAAAACCTTCTTTTCACAATTATTCACCCAACAGGCTTTTAACATAGTTTTATTCTATACATACAGTTATATGATGAAGAAATTATTTCATTGTACCTGTTGGTAAATAATAAATACTGTTTTCCAAAGTTTAGATGCCAATATAGAAATATAAAATGACACTAGAAAAATGTTATATTACATAGAGAATTGGCCCTACTCTGATCATATTGCATTTTTATTCCATAAAAACTCCATTTTGGATGACATCATTAAGAATGACACAGTGTTAACCTCCAAAAATCCACTCCTCCATAACAGCAGTGAGAAAATAGTCGTAAACTGTCAAAACTAACTTTTTTTCAGAACTCTAGAAATTAACCAAAGGCTTGTAACAGTATGTTCAGGGAAAACAGCTAGATCATGATATGGACAGTGAGCTTTGTGTCATTTTAATTTGCTCTATTCCTACTCCGCCTCTCCAGCTTCACAGAAGTTTAGAAAGTCTCAGACAAGTCTCAGAATCACAGCAGCAGTAAAAACCAGCAGACTAACAGCCACTGGAAGGGAAAGAATGGTTTGGAACACCGTAAAAGTCTCATCTCCAGAAAACTGTCATATTTGACCTGTCTGGCAGTTCCCTGGAAACACCCAGTCCCAGGGCTTGTCTTGATTTGTCCTAACTCAGAGCTCCCTTATCGCAAATAGCTTTCCCCCTGGGAAGCATGTCTAAAACAATCAGTGGCAGTTGGTTAACATCATAGTTGCTTGTGGTGATGATAACAACTAGGAAAACAAGAAGCTAACCAAACACTTGGAAAGGAAAAGCTGCCAAATAAGATGTTCATTGTGGTGGTGGTGGGGGTGGGGGGGTTGAAAAGCTCTAGTGTGTTCAAGTTAAGGTGTAGTATTATATAAACCTTCTTTGATTGTGGCAGTACAGGCCTACTCACTGTTAGTTATATCAGAAATTACTGACATTTTTTTCCCCCTGCATCAAATCGAAATTCCCTCAGTATGAATAAACTCATAATTACTACCCCTACTATTCTGATAATTTCTGTATGCCTGCTTCAATTCAAATCACATCTTTTTCCTGAAATTTAATCCATTAATTTACATTTTTATAGTGATTAAGACCAAAATTAACGATTAGGAGTTGTAAAGACTTAGCTTTGAATCATGGTTTTTGCCCTTCAGAATCTATGTTACTTAACCTAGTAACAAATTAACGACTTTCTGATTCTTAGTTTCTATACAATGAAAATATTAAAGCTACTTCTAAGGACTGTTATAATGATTAAATGAAATAATGGATGACTTGCCTCAGTGTCCGAACACATGGTAAGGGCTCAAACAGTAGCTGCTCTTATAAACCCCAAAACTTATGGCAAGTTTGGCCATATGCCTTGCATTGGTCAATAAAACGGAATGGAGATCAGCATGTATACCAGCAACCAGGATACCAGCAATTCTATATAGAGGCTGGGTCTCAAGTGAAAATGATGTGACACACAGCTACAACTAATCTGTGACAGACATGCAGCATGAGCAATAAACGTTTTGGTAAACTACTGAGATTAAGAGGTTGTTACCATAAAATAATCTTGCCTATTCTGACTGATAAGACTTATCTTAGTAAATGGTCTTGCTATCCAATCACATTTTCAAAACAAGCCTGGGGAAATTTTTATCCTCTCTCTTAGTTTTGTTCTATGACTTGTTCACCAATTTTACCTCCTTAATATTTCTCAAATTATGTATCATTAATATGACCTTAATTCAGGTTTTTTCATCTATTATATTTTCTTTCCCTCGCTTCACTCTTAGCTTAAACATTTTAATCTGCGTTAATAACATTAATAAGTTTTATTTTAAATGCATTAAATGCCTGATCATAAGTGCTTAAATAGCTATTATTAAATGTATTTAAAAACTCAAATTTTCTTTATCATTCTCATACCACTTACATAACAAATATACACCGATTACCTCAGTATTATAAAAATCTACTTCCAAACTTAGGATGAAAGCATTCAGAGTATACATCTGATTTGTTTCTTCATTTCTATACTTCAGTTAAAGAAACTTAGGCTCAGAAGATTTTACTGAACAAGTTATACCAAATACGGAACAAACAATTTTAAACAGATACAAATTTAACCAAAGAATAAGAAACAAAAGGGCAACCTCCACAGTTTTTTTAATGAAGTTAGCACATCTTTGAGACCAACTCAGGATATGAGGGAAAAGCCTATTATAGGACAATCTCACTCATGAACATAGACTAAAAATAAAATCCTAGAAAAAATATTAGTATACTCCATTCCAGCAATATATTAAAAGAATAACATATCACAATGAAGTTAGGTTTAGCCAGAAATATACAATCAGTTAAACATTCAAAGATCAATGTAAGTTATGATATCAAAATCTGAAGAAAAAAAATATCATTATCTTAGAAATGTAGAAAATACGAAACAGGGTCTCACTCTATTGCCCAAACTGGAGCACACTGGCACAATCACAGCTTACTGCAGCCTCCCAGGCTCAAGAGATCCTTCCATCTCAGCCTCCTGAGTAGCTGGTACTACAGGTGTGTGTGCTGCCACATCCAGCTAATTTTATTTTTAGTATAAACGAGGTCTTACTATGTTGCACAGGCTGGTCTCCAATTCCTGGGTTGAAGTGATCTGCCCCAGCCTCCCAAAATGCTGGGATCACTGGCATCAGCCACTGCACCTGGCTTACCCTTTTAATTACTGGCATCAGCCGCTGCACTTGGCTTACTCTTTTAGATCCTGTAAAGAATTATCTATAAAAATATATAATAAACATCATGCTTAATAATAATATGCTGAAAACATTTTCTTTGAGACTAAGTCTCAAAATGAGTAAGAGTATAGCAAGGTTGCTGGATATACAAAAATAAACTATTTCTAACTCACAACAGAAAGTGATACACACACACACACACACACAAATGTATAATAGCATATAAAAACCCAAGTGCCCAGGAATAAATTTAACAAAAGATACTGAAGACCTTTGTGGGAAAAATTATGAAACTTCATCATGACCTAAATAAATGGATGAATACAGCAACTTCAACAAATGAAAAATTCAATATTGTAAAGATGTTAATTCTTTCCTAAATCAATCTATAGATTCAAGGCAATCTAAATAAACATCTCAGCATGTGTTGTGTGTGTCTATCTATAAGCTAATTCTAACATTTATATGTAAATATAAAGGCCCAAGAATACCAAGACCTTCTCAAAGAATAAGGTGGGATGGTTTGCTTAGCAGATACCAAGACTTGGTGTATTTTTGGCACAGGGATAATAAAACAGATCAATGAAAGAGAATTAAAAATCCAGAAACAACCCTACAAATATATGATGAGATATTTGATCATATCTGTAACAATGGATCATAGATACATGACAAAAGTATCATTGTGGAGCAACAGGAAAATAATAGTCTTTTAAATAAACAGTGCTGAAATAATTGGGTAGACACATATATTTAAAAAATAGTCAAATTGGACCCATGCTTGATACAGTTTACAAAAATCAACTCCAGCGGCTTTTAGCATAAAATGTTCAAGGCAAAAGTACAGATTTTAGAATAATTTTAGAGTATTTTTTTAGAGATATTTTCACTGCCTTAGTATAGGGACTGTTCATAAATACCTTAAATTTTTTTTTGTTTGAGACAAGGTCTTGCTCTGTCGCCCCGGCCGGAGTACAGTGGCATAATCATGGCTCGCTGCAGTCCCGACCTCTACAGGCATACACTATCACACACAGCTAAATCTTAAAATTTTTTGTAGAGAAAGAAGAAACACAACACTAACTCTAGAAGAAAATAATTGGTAAATATGACCACATTAAAATTAAAGACAGCTCATCAAAAGACACCAAAGAGGCCAGCCACTGGTAGCTCACACTTTTAATCCCAACACTTTGGGAGACTGAGGTGGGTGGATCACTTGAGGTGAGGAGTTTGAGATGAGCTCGGCCAACATGGTGAAATCCCATCTCTACTAAAGCTACAAAAATAAGCCTGGCGAGGTGATGCATGCCTGTAATCGCAGCTATTTTGGAGGCTGAGGCAGAAGAATTGCTTGAACCTAGGAGGCAGAGGTTGCAGTGAGCTGAGATTATGCCACTGCACTCCAGCCTGGGTAACAGAGCAAACTCTGTCTTAAAAAAAAAAAAAAAGACATCAAAAAGAGTGAAACGACAACCAGAACAGGAGAAAAGGAGAAATATTCACTACACTTATGACTGACAAGGAATTTGTGGCCAGAATATATATTAACAGTTTGATAAATCAAAGAAAAAATAGCATTGTTCATAATAATCCCAAACTAGAAACCCCCGAGACAGAAATCAAGAAGAGAACGCATAAATTAATACACTGAGTTACATTCATACATAATAGAATCTTACAGAGCAAAATATAAAGAACAAATTTCAACAAGAGTAAAAAGGAATCTTTAAAAAAATATTGAATAAGATCAGCAAGTCACAAAAGAATAAAGTTTATGTAAATATCAAGAATTGGCAAAACTACACTATTATTGTATAGTGAAGTATATATAGATAAAACTGTAAAGAAAAGTCAGTAAGCAATTACCATACAAGTCAGGATATTTGTAACCTTGAAGAAGACAGGGTGTTGTCATGTGGAAGAAACACACAAGCAATTTCTAGGGTATTGGCAGAATTATATCTCCTGGCTTGGCTTGCAGTTACAAGATTTATGCTTTATAATCATATGCTATACTTCATGCTTATTTTATATACTTTTTTATAAATATATGTTATACTTCATTATTTAAAACAGGTTTTTAAAAGGTGAGGGTATGTTCTGTGTTTTCTTAGATTCTTTATTTGTCCATTGGCATCCATTCATCACAGGGCCAATTATATCAATCTTATTTTCTTATTTTCTGTATTCTTGATGTTCTGGCACCTGTGGCCTCACTTGCAGGCAGAGATGGCCCCTCGTATGGATAGCCAATTCTTACAGATAACAAAGGGCTTGGCTGGGGCATACTTCCTATATGCAAACCATCCAATCCCAAGTCTATAGTGCTAACCACCTTATCTAACTTTTACACACCAAGGCAATATTAACCCTACCCTAAATCATCCCAGGGCCAGGTACTTGGCAACCAGAGATCACCCTTATAGCCCAAAGACTGTTAGAATTATTAAAACTATCCAATCCAACACTATTTATTTCGCCTTGCCTTGCCTTTCCTATGGAAACCCCAACAAAGGGTTAGGTCCAGGCTTTCTTCTCACGTCTTCTTCTGCCTCCTGACCAAAATATGATGCTTCTCCTTTGGCCCTGCCTGTGTGACACGACATGTCCCCTTCTTTGGGAAACTGAAGTAATAAAAATCTTCTTTCAATGGCATTAGTCTCTCTTTGCCATCTCTTAAGTTACTTCCATAAATTAAAATTCCATGAATAAAAATGAGAGAGGGTAAGTTATAAAAATAATTTTAAAAGATTAATGCAATGGAGAAGATACTGATAAAGATGCATAATAGGCAGGCTAAGTTTTTAAAGATCTTAAGAAAAACTTTAAATGCATTCAATCCTTTTGGAAGTTAAATAAGCAGAAATTAAGAGAAGATAAATTAGTAAAATGCCGAACCACACAAGAAACTAAAACATCTGAAATGTTCTTCTGATGGTGTCAATAGAGAATAGAACTGAGCATTCCACTTGTACTTGAAACTCATGTTCTGTAAAACTGATTTGGAGGTTCTAACAGGGCACAAACATTCATACAGGCTTTTCTTCTGCTGTCAGGAAAAGATATCTCAAGTCAATCATATGATAAAGAATGTACAATGGTATAGCCACCTTAGAAGACAATTTGGTAGTTTCTTACAAAGCTAAACACAGTCCTACCACACAATCCAGCAATCATGTTCCTAGGTATTTATCCACATGAGTTAAAACTTATGTACATTTAAAAATCTGCACATGAATGTTTAAAGCAGCTTTATATAGCCTAAAGCTGGAAGTGACCAAGATTTCCTTCAACAGATGAATGAATAAACAAACTGGTCCATCTACACAATGAAGTATTATTCAATAATAAAAAAGAAAGAGCTACTAAACCGTGGAAAGAAATTATTTAGATCATACTGCTAAGTGGGAGAAGCCAGTCTGAAGAGGCTACATACTGTACTGCATTCTAAAAAACACACAAAACTATAAAGAGATAGTAAAAGATCAGTGGTTGCCAAGGATTTATGGGGAGTAAAAGAAGAAAGAAAAGGTGAGGCACAGGGGACTTTTAGGGCAGTGAAACTATTCTGTATGATACTGTAACGATGATACGTGACATAACCCATTTGTTAAGATATGAAGAACTCTTGTACAACACCAAAAGTCCCTATGGATCTTACATAATAATAAGGCATCAGTACTGGTTCATTAGTTGTAACAAATATATCACACTACTATAAGATATTAATGAGGAAACTGTGGAAAAGAGGGGGTATATGAGAGCTTTGTCCTTTTTCTTATAAAACTGCTCTAAAAATAAAGTCTATTATAATAACGAAAAAGGGAGGCAGATTCTATAACCACAAAAAAAGGGTCATTCATAAGCTTCTTGTCAAGATGAATAATAAATGCCTATTACAGACTTCCTAAAGGCAACACTAGCAGTGACATCAGGAGAGATTCCCTTTAGTATAATTCATAAGCCAAAAGACCCACTGAGTGAAATATTATATAGTAGGAAATATGTTTACTCTATTAAACCAGAAAATATTGAGGAGACAGATAATCTTAATAGCCAACTACAAGAAAATTAATTTGATCCCAAGAGGTAGAAGAGGAGAAGAGAAATCATTTCACATAGTATAATATTCTGAAGAAAAGTCAAGGTAAGGGACAAAAAAAGTCACCTTGAATTTTTAACATCATGCTTGTGCATGACACTTCCATCTGCCAGGAACAGTCTTTTAGTCTGTGGCTAAACAGGCATCAACCAGGTTGTGTCAAGTCTCCATAGATAAGCTGTAACTTGGAATATCAAGTTCTTGTGTTAAGACAAAGAAATGTCTGCTGTCAAGCTTATTGTCCTCTCACCTCTAATTATTATCTACTTTGTATATAGTCCCTTATATTCTATCATAGCTATTGGTTCACTCTCTATACTTCATATGCATCCTTCGTAACTATATCCACATTTTCTGATCCACTGCTTATTATAACTATCTCTATTTATTTAAATCCTGACTGGGATATCTAAAGTTTCTTCAGTCTTTTAAACATTTATTGAATGCTTTACTTAGGATTCAGCAAACATTTACTGAGCTCCTTCAGGCTCATTTCACCCTCATAGCTATAACTACTTTAAGATATTATTACCTCCATTTTCTAGAGAAGCAAACATACTCAGAGAAGTTAAATAACTTGTCTTCGGCAACCAAAATCAAATCCAAATCTATCATGCCAGTCCAGTGTTTTCCACTTGTGTTTAGCTCTCTCCCTACAGAACTACATGGCAACCTGCTAGTTAGAACTCAAGACTTTACAATTCCTGAAATCTGTTTGATTTTTTTTTAACTCCACAAAAAAACCTGTCCCTAGACCTCCTAACTGCACCAGCTCCTCTAAATCTTGCTAGTAGGTTCTTCTATTCCCAGATCCTTTCTCTATAGCCATCTACACCATTACTGTTACATGATAGCCATGGTGCCTTCAAGATTTCAAGAAAATTCTGCTAATCAGATTTCCTTCTAGGGGAAGGAGAGTCAAGTCCTGGGATGACATCATGGTGTTATTTCAGCCTGCTGTCTTCCCCTTAACAGAATATACAACTATAGCCACTATATCAATGTACTGCAATTAACAGCTTAATAGATTCTTTTATACATTAGATTATCAGCAACTTGAAACCAGTGACTGGTCTAAGACTCAAAGAACCTCATAAAGTAAATGAATATCTGCCACATCTATTATTTTTGTAAACAGAAAATCTTAACAGACTTCAATTTGACCATTAAAAGTAAGTTTGTGGAATTAAATTGCTGGGATCAGAGCATGTATAAAAATTAAAACCAGAACACAATACTTTTTGCCATGTTTACACAGAGCAGAAAAATTTAGAACCTAAGCCAATTGCTACTAATTTTTCAATAGTAGCTCTTTATCTTGTAAGCAAACCATAATTGCCTACTATAGACACCAAGTTTATAAAGTAAGAAAATCTTTCTTTTTCCCAGGGAGGTAGTATAAGTAACAGGAGCACAAACTTTGTGTGATGATGAACAAGCTATTTAAGTCTTTCTGAAACTCATATTGCTTCAGCTGCAAAATGAGGGCAGGTGTACCTCCCTCGTGGAATTGCTGAAAGCATTAAATAAGATCATAAAGCTCTTAGCACAATGTTTATTACATAATGGGCACCTAAACTGTTCCTTCTCCTCCTCATTATCATTTATTATGTTTTTACTCTTTGTTTCCTCATCTACTGTTAAAATATCTACCATATAAGATAGTTGTGAGAATTAAGCACATTGCCTGGCACATAATAAGTACCTGTGAAAGCTTATTATTCCTATCCCTTTTAGTATTACTGGGGGAATAGTGAATCAGTGTAATCACATTTTAAATAAAGCCCTGGGCTGGGGAAAAACAATCTATCAGCTTTTCAGGAATTATGTATTTACTTTTGGGAGGGTCTGGTGAGGAGAGGCGAATGGGAAGGAAAAGAAGACAATGTTTTATTACTATATAATGTAGGCAAAAATAATAATTCTGTAATGATTTGAAATGATTTATATTAATCATTATGGTATAAGTCTAAACTTAGTTAACACTCAGGAACTAGCAAATTATTTGTCTCAAGGGAAACAAAAACAACTTGAATGGCAACTAAATATACATATAAGAAATCTGACCACTAATTAGCAAGACATTTTAGAAGAGACTTCAAGAACAGTCTCATTATTTTTATCATCTCATAAAACTGAAACAATATTTTGAAGGGGAATTTAAAACATGAATTAACAGGAACTCACTATTGTAATTTTAAATTTTGCATAAATATATGTGTATTAGACATAAACATTTCAGTTTTCTTACCTGTTGTGTTCCATCTGCACTTACAATAGGGGCAGACAAAAGAGAAATATCACTACTTAAGATCTGAGTGGTATCCAGTAGTGGTGGATGTTCTGCCATTATCAATAAGACATTAATATACTGAATAACGCTCCAACTCTGAAAAACAAACATATATAGTCATTTGTACACACATCCTTAAAATATAGTAAAACACTGTACATTCAAGATGTCTCATTCTTTAACCTAAAAAGATATTCTTGTCAAAAGAAATTCTAGAATACTAGGTTGACTATTTATTTTTTTCCCAATCAATAGGCCATTTAAGGAAATACATTTCTTACAATTCAAATTATTTTGTTTGTCAAAGTAGTAAGTTTACGTGAAATATTAAAGCAAATATCAGCAGGCTCTGTTTAAATTCCATGTCTGTTTATCTCTCTACCCCTTCCATCTCTATATAACATTTTATTTAATTTAACTACCACTACTTAATCTAAACACTGGGATAGGCACTAAAATACAGTGGCTGAGTGAGGCAACTGTCACTAATTTTTTTCTACGGATAGACAAGGTAATTATGAAGACCCAATCTGTCAATAGGAACTCCACAAGAATAATTATAAACCACAAGAATAACAATAATTATAATCACTGATTCCTCAGACAAAACACAATGGCAGAAAAATTTGCTGAGGATTAGGATAAGAACCTTCAAGTGTGAAGTTTCAAGCTCTTATATTACTTATTTATTCTGGTTTTCTCTTTTCTAAGTGACTTCTAGTTTTACAATAAATCAATAATTTCAGTGAAAAAAAATACATTTACAAATCTTTAACTGTAGACACAGTATCACATACAAAAAGACAAAAAAATAAAAATAGATAATGTGAGCAATATTAGTCTAGCATATACAATGTTAATAAAACATCAGCAAATTACATTTCAAGATGAGAAAATTGAGTATAATCATAAACTAATTGAATCTATATTGAAAAGTAAAATAAACATTTTGGAATGTTTACAACATTCTACAATTCAGTAGTGTCAAGAGGGCTAACTTTTGTAAGAGATTAAATTCATATTTATTTTAAAGTCTTGAATCTTTGCAGAAACTCACAACTTGATTTAGCTTGAAAATGATTTTTCATGTAGATATATAGCAACTACTATAAGGTTTAAAAAATTATTCAGTATAGGTATCTACTTGAAGATTTCATAATTAAGACCACGATAATAAAAAATGAGACATTTTACATTATTTAACTGTCTCATGAAGATGCACATTCTTTAAACATAATGTTTATATATAAACTAATGCAAATCTAACTCCAGCATAACCTGTATTGCTATATTACTTAGAGTCCAACAAAATCACTAAGTACTTTAAGTCTTGTCAAATAATGTTGCTCTGTGGAATACACAAACAATTAGGAGAAAGAGTAAACGTATTAGTTCTCCCACTTGCATATCACAATAGTTAATGTAAGAATCATTTCTAGGAAACTAGTTTGGATTAATAAGAGAGATTTTGTAGGTAATTCAATTTTCTTAATAAATTTTAAAAAACACCACTGAGCCATTTAAATTTTATCATTTTATTCTAATTGCAATATTCTATATACTGTGTCTAGCTAAAACTGCAGGCCACCATTATTATTTAAACTTAAAAATGTAACAATGAAGATACAACCACAGTTTGGTTTCAAGAGATGTACTGGTAGCTTTACAAATAGAAATACAGATTTTCTTCCGAATGTTCAAGTTAATTCCAGTACTAGTGCTATTAGAGACTGGGTATAGAGAGAGATCCAAGATGGCCGATTACTAGCACCTCAGGATTGCAGCTCCCAGTTAAAGTGCAGAGAGCGAGTGGACGCCACACTTTCAGACGAATTCTTGTTGCCCATGGACCAGGAGATTCCCAGCAGAGGAGCCCCACGGGTCGCCAGCACGACCCTTTCGGCGGGCGCAGCTGTTTTGCCGGCGCCTCGGTGCGGCGGTTCTTGGTGCAGAGTAAACGGGACTGGGTGTCCTTTTGGTTGATGTTTGGCACTCTGGGAAGGCAGAGTCGCCCATTCAGCTGATTGAAAAAGGGACTGAAGAGGGAAGCCAGACCCGAGACTCCCGGGCAGAAAAGCACCACGAATCTCAACACCGCTGTTTTAGCCAGCGCTGCAGGTCACTGCAGTGAAAATTACATAGATTCTGGGAATCAACAAGCTGGACGTCCACTCAGAGACCTAATTTGAAAGTCAGTAATTACAAAGATGACAGGTGGATAAATCCATAAAAATGGGAAGAAACCAGAGTAAAAAGACTGAGAACACCCAAAATCAGAATATCTCTCCTTCTACAGAGGATGGCATTTCCTCATCAGCAATGGAACAAGGCCTGATGGAGAACGAGTGTGATGAATTAACAGAATCAGGCCTCAGAAGATGGATAATAAGAAACTTCAGTGAGCTAAAAGAACAAGTTCTAACCCAATGCAAAGAAACTAAGAACTTTGAAAAAAGGTTTGACGAAATGTTAACGAGACTAGACAATTTAGAGAGGAATACAAATGAACTAATGGAGCTGAAAAACACAATACAAGAAATCCGTGAAGTATGCACAAGTTTTAACAGCCGAAGTGATCAAGCAGAAGACGGGATATCAGAGGTCAAAGACCAACTTAATGAAATGAAACAAGAAGACAAGATTAGAGAAAAAAGGGTAAAAAAGAATGAGCAAAGTCTCCAAGAAATATGGGACTATGTGAAAAGACCTAATCTACGTTTGATAGGTGTGTCTGAATGTGACGAAGAGAACGAATCCAAGCTGGAAAATACTCTTCAGGATATTATCCAGGAAAACTTCCCCAACCTAGCAAGGCAAGCCATTATTCAAGCCCAGGAAATAGAACACCACAAAGATATTCCTCAAGAAGAGCAACCCCAAGGCACATAATCGTCAGATTCACCAGGGTCGAAATGAAGGAGAAAATGCTAAGGGCAGCCAGAGAGAAGGGTC